>CM033982.1:11093390-11344072 GCA_019706035.1 Raphanus raphanistrum subsp. raphanistrum | reverse complement strand
TAACTTTTTGTATTCACAGTTAAAAAGTCATAATATCTTTCTAAAATCTGGGAAGAAAAGTAAAACAAATGTTTATCCTACTATATATAATCGGCCCTGCAACCGAAAACACTAAAGAGATGACCAATTAAGAAAGAACATGAGAATGCATTTAACAAATAACAATACATTGTAAAACCACATAACACTTCCTACATTCACAAGGAAACGATATTATTTGGTTGTCTACCGCACAGAAATGTACGCAGTGCGATGAAAATGAGAAAGAAAGAGAGGGAAGACTAGGAGAAGTAATGATGAGAACAAGGATATGGAGAGCAGAGAATGGTCTTACCGACCGAATCAGTTCTCAGACCTTGTTCTCTTCTGTTCCATTCACTTAGGTCCCACCTTTTTGCGGCCTTTTTATTTTTCATCACTTTTTAAAATGTCAAACCAAATTATGATTCCATGTGCTTTAACCGTTTCTTTGTTTCCTTTTCAAAAGTGTTTTCAAAAGTAGTGAGTGTGGACCACATATTTATCTTTAATAAATCTAGAGTTTTTTTCTTGATAAAATTTGCCACTTTGCATTAAAAAACACTAATGATTTTTTCTTAATCAAAATTAATATCACAGTTTATTTTTTTTAATTATAGGAGTAGCAAATAGTTGTATTTTATGAATTTTCGATGTTTTTGAAGAAACCAAAAGCACAAAATAGATAAACAAAAGTATAATATATAAGTTTGGTAAGTAATTCTTAAAAAATAAACATGGAATTAACTTAAAAGGGTATATATTTTCTGGGAATAATACGAATTAATCATTACTGGATTCCATCTCAACCTTATGAATGGCCAGAGTTTTGTAAAACCTGTAGTTACTAATAGAATAGAAATCATATTTTAGTTATAGAATCAAGACTTTTTAAAACGCAAGGAGTGTAAGAAACGGTATAGTATGAAAACAATTATTTCATAAATTTCCCTAAAAGAAATTCAGACTAGTACTCTATCCGTTGGAAAATGATGTAGTTTGTCGACAAGAGTGCACAAAAATCATTTTAGTTTGGAATTTTTGTTTGTGTGTGAATGTGATTTATCTGAAACGACACCAAGAAACAAATATCTTATCAATTTCTCTTGCTTTATAGATTATTGAATTGGCTTTCGAGTGGTAATGGATATACATTTACATTTTTTTTTGTTTGAACGATTTGGAGTAGTCAACAAAACTTTTGAATCTATCGTAGATTCTCCACGGCCCATCTGTACGGCGTATGATAAAGATATTTGTTTGAATGGACTCCAACATGACCATTCAAACTTACAATGATTTTCTAAAATTTCGAAGTACGCTGAAACAATTTTGTTTAGAAAATTTGTTTTCTATTAGAGCTTATAAAATGTAATGCTTGGTTGATCAGGTTAATTAATTTGAGGAATCATATGCATATACAATTTTTGGTAAGTTTCAATTAATAATCAAATGAAATAAGATTAATACTTTTAACTGGTCACTAGACTTTTGATCCGCACACCCGTGCGGATGTTATTTTAATTTGTAACATAAATTTTAACATTTATGATTGTTTTCGGTTAATATATATTTGTATATATTTTACTTTGTTCATAAGTAATAGAGACATTTTATTGTTATTTGATCTATAAATAAGTGATATAAATCTTGTTGTCTAAACTTGTTGTTGGATCTATACATATTGACGTTTTTAAATATTTAAGTTATGTCGGTTGCTTATTTAATTTTGGATATTGATATAATCAAATAAATATAAATATATTAAATAACTTGTATGTTAAATAAATTTATTTCTGAATTACATTTACGTGAAGATTATTTAATCTATTAATTTTTATTATTTATAGAAATCATTATAAAATTTAAAAGTTTATTTTAATTTTATCAGTTAATTTTTAAAAAAGTTTTTTTTTTAATAAATCCTATTTTAAAATAGGAATACTGTAATTTAATTATTTTACATAAACTGACGTTTTATTTTAAAATTAAAAACAAAATATATTATAATTTTTTGGTGAAGATTTGTATAAAATGACAATATTGTAACAACTACTTTACACAAATATTTAAAAATGGGAATTTTAACATTTATATATGAATATGACAAAGTTTAGTTATCCCATCAATCGAATAGAGACACTCTTATTTGAAGACATTTTGACTCTGTTTAGTAGGGGAGAAGTCGAGCTATGTGTGAACCTTGTTATAGTCTTATAGATATATGCTAAGATATTAGGGTATCACGTAAAGCTTGTTTTTTTTTTTAAACTAAATAACAAATATTAGATTGTAGTTGAGATATGTGAAGGTAAGATATCACTTGATTTTAGGAAATGATAATAAAGATAGTATATGTAACCATGATAATAAGGTTGACAAAAATGGTTTTTTCATTTAATTTAGTTGAACAACCGTGATATAAGGTTGACAAAAATGATTTATTTCATTTAATTTATTTAAACAACTGTGTATTATATGTTAGTGGCAATCTCTTGTAATTATTAAGAAAAACTAAGGGGTATATCATATTTGTACTTCAGTTTTAATAGATTAGACTAGATTTTGACCCGCCCTTAAAAAGGGCGGGTATATTTTTTGTTGGAAAATATTTTATGTAATAAAACTTATGATTTTTGATAAATTATATATTTTAAATTTTTATGAAATTTATCTTAAATTTACTTCTACGACTTATTTTGTTATTTTAAATATGACTAAGTTTAGAAGATTCTAAATAATTCTAACCCGTAATATGATTTTATTTATTTAAACCGAAGTCAAACTTATTTTACACTGATTTTTTTTTAATTTAAATAAAATATTTTATATCTTCAACACTCTTGTATTGAAAAATTTATTTGTGCGTTTCAAAACATTTTCTATAATATTATTAAATTTAATTTATGTGATTTAGTTTTTATTTTAAATGAAATTTTTTTTTTTGGAGTTGAGATAATTCAGACCTGTATTATGATTTTTTTTTAATCATTTGTTATTTCAACTTGATTTTATTTTGAGGTTTATTTAATAAATGCTTTCAAATAATTAATAATGTGAAATAGTTTTTGGAAAAATATGGTGCAAACACTTAGGAAACAAAATTTTCAAAAAGCTAAGAAATTGAATTATATTAAATACTCTTTAATGTAATTGGAAAATAATTACTTTTGATTGGTTGCAAATAATGCTAAAAAATACAGGCAATTTTTGTAATTACTTAGAAATTTCAGGGGCAGATTCACAAACATGCATCTGCTTTAATAGTATAGATGTATTGAAAAATTTATTTGTGCGTTTCAAAACATTTTCTATTATATTATTAAATTTAATTTATGTGATTTAGTTTTTATTTTAAATGAATTTTTTTTTTTGGAGTTGAGATAATTCAGACCCGTATTATGATTTTTTTGATTTAATCATTTGTTATTTCAACTTGATTTTATTTTGAGGTTTATTTAATAAATGCTTTCAAATAATTAATAATGTGAAATATTTTTTGGAAAAATATGGTGCAAACACTTAGGAAACAAAATTTTCAAAAAGCTAAGAAATTGAATTATATTATATACTCTTTAATGTAATTGGAAAATAATTACTTTTGATTGGTTGCAAATAATGCTAAAAAATATAAGCAATTTTTGTAATTACTTAGAAATTTCAAGGGCAGATTCACAAACATGCATCTGCTTTAATAGTATAGATTGGAATATGTATGTTTGATTATATATTGTTTGCTTATTTTGATTATTTTAAAAATATTTACACTATCAGTCTATCTTGTTTAACTTTATTTTCAATTAGTTGATTTATAGTAAGAAATAACATTTTTATTTTATTTTTAAAAGCTAGTTCCCAAAATTTAGAATTATACATTGGATATTTAGAATTAAAATACATTCTCAGATTATTATTTTTCTTGGTAAAATTGTTAAAATTTATTATTAGTTTTATGTTTTTTACAGAAAGACAGATAATACAAAAATCAGAATTGCAGAATTAACACAAACTCAGACCTAACAAACAAGGAGTGACTACAAACACAGTAACTAATAAGACCATCTCCAATGATTTCTCACATTTTTTATTTCAAAATAAATTTATGATTTACATCAATCTCGTTCTCCAGGGGGGGGGGGTAAGCATGTTTGTTTTAAATTGTAGATTTTTAAAATTAAAATCCATCTTTAGTTCTTTTATTAAAACAGACTATTTATTGTATTAATAAAATTATATAATCATATACAATACAGTAATAGAATTTTATTTAAACAATACTGCTAATATATTTTTTCAAACATAATCAATCAAAACATGTTTTATGTTATCTTAGGTTTGTATGTGTTTTCAATTTTCTATTAGTTATGTATTTTTGATGTTAATTTTTATTATTTATTATATATATGATTATTAAATTATAAGTTATAAAAAAATTAATCAGTATAAGCATAAGCATAAGCATGTTTATTTTAAAATTTTAGATTTTTAAAATTAAAATCCATCTTTAGTTCTTTTATTAAAACAGACTATTTATTGTATTAATAAAATTATATAATCATATACAATACAGTAATAGAATTTTATTTAAACAATACTACTAATATATTTTTTCAAACATAATCAATCAAAACATGTTTTATGTTATCTTAGGTTTGTATGTGTTTTCAATTTTCTATTAGTTATGTATTTTTGATGTTAATTTTTATTATTTATTATATATATGATTATTAAATTATAAGTTATAAAAAAATTAATCAGTATAAGCATAAGCATAAGCATGTTTATTTTAAAATTTTAGATTTTAAAACTAAAATCTATCTTTAATTCTCTATTAAAACACACTATTTATTTTATTAATAAAGTTATATAATCATATACAATACATTAATAGAATTTTATTTAAACAATAGTACTAATATATTTTTCCAAACATAATCAATCAAAACATGTTTTATGTTGTCTTAGGTTTTTATGTGTTTTCAATTCTCTATTAGTTATGTATTTTGATGTTAATTTTTATTATTTATTATATATATATGATTATTAAATTATAAGTTATAAATATTTTAATCAGTGTATATATGTTAGATAAAAGTTCTGAAAATAATATTTTGTGTAAATATTATGTTTATGCATAAAACAAATTTTAAAAAAAAATTAGAAATAATTATGCAAATAATAAAGTTCAGCATCAAAATGAGTATAGATAGTATTCTTTAAAATAATGTATTATGAAAGAAATTCTTGTCTGTCATTTTTAATAATTTTTCTTATTTTTGTTACATTATTGGGGATGCTCTGAGCAAAAAAAAATACATCAAAATAGGAGAACATTTGCCGCAAAAACAAACCCAGATTTTGCGATCATAACAATCTTCGATCGTAACACTATTATTAATTCGCCAAAACAATCCACAAATTGGATAAAGACAAAATCTCGTTAGTTGATATAAAAAAACTAACGAATGAGAATTGATTCACTAAACCCCTAGAAGAGTTTTGTAACATCCCAAATTGTGATATGTGAAAAGATTTAAGAGAATTGATTTGGCTACCTATGTCACTAAAATTGACTTATCTTTTCCGTCACACATCCGTTTAAAACTCCAGAATTAAGCGTACTTGGGTTAGAGTAATGAAAAGATGGTGACCTATCGGAAAGTGATTCGCGATACCGTGTAATTGAGGCCAAAACATGGGGGGGGGGGTAAGCATGTTTGTTTTAAATTGTAGATTTTTAAAATTAAAATCCATCTTTAGTTCTTTTATTAAAACAGACTATTTATTGTATTAATAAAATTATATAATCATATACAATACAGTAATAGAATTTTATTTAAACAATACTACTAATATATTTTTTCAAACATAATCAATCAAAACATGTTTTATGTTATCTTAGGTTTGTATGTGTTTTCAATTTTCTATTAGTTATGTATTTTTGATGTTAATTTTTATTATTTATTATATATATGATTATTAAATTATAAGTTATAAAAAAATTAATCAGTATAAGCATAAGCATAAGCATGTTTATTTTAAAATTTTAGATTTTAAAACTAAAATCTATCTTTAATTCTCTATTAAAACACACTATTTATTTTATTAATAAAGTTATATAATCATATACAATACAATAATAGAATTTTATTTAAACAATAGTACTAATATATTTTTCCAAACATAATCAATCAAAACATGTTTTATGTTGTCTTACGTTTTTATGTGTTTTCAATTCTCTATTAGTTATGTATTTTGATGTTAATTTTTATTATTTATTATATATATATATATATATATATATATATATATATATATATATATATATATGATTATTAAATTATAAGTTATAAAAAATTTAATCAGTGTATATATGTTAGATAAAAGTTCTGAAAATAATATTTTGTGTAAATATTATGTTTATGCATAAAACAAATTTTTTTAAAAAATTAGAAATAATTATGCAAATAATAAAGTTCAGCATCAAAATGAGTATAGATAGTATTCTTTAAAATAATGTATTATGAAAGAAATTCTTGTCTGTCATTTTTAATAATTTTTCTTATTTTTGTTACATTATTGGAGATGCTCTGAGCAAAAAAAAATACATCAAAATCGGAGAACATTTACCGCAAAAACAAACCCAGATTTTGCGATCATAACAATCTTCGATCGTAACACTATTATTAATTCGCCAAAACAATCTACAAATTGGATAAAGACAAAATCTCGTTAGTTGATATAAAAAAACTAACGAATGAGAATTGATTCACTAAACCCCTAGAAGAGTTTTGTAACATCCCGAATTGTGATATGTGAAAAGATTTAAGAGAATTGATTTGGCTACCTATGTCACTAAAATTGACTTATCTTTTCCGTCACACATCCGTTTAAAACTCCAGAATTAAGCGTACTTGGGCTAGAGTAATGAAAGGATGGTGACCTATCGGAAAGTGATTCGCGATACCGTGTAAGTGAGGCCAAAACATGGGGAAATGTTGGGTGATGATTGAAGGGTCAGTAAACAATGATTTCGAGCCTTGGAAAAATTAACGACCGACCGTCGGATGGGATGGGGCCGACGGGCCGAGAGAGCGGACGTTGGTGGTCCATTAACCGTGGGTGGTCGGGGCGTTACAAGTGGTATCAGAGCTGGTTAGCCGTCTCAGTTCTGACCTGAGAAGCGTCTTAAGACATGTCGTGAAGCGCAACGAGGACGTTGCGTTCTTTGAGAGGGGGTGAATTGTAACATCCCGAGTTGTGATATGTGAAAAGGCTTAAAAGAATTGATTTGGTTACCTATGTCACCAAAGTTGATTTATCTTTTCCGTCACACATTATTTAGAACTCTAGAGTTAAGCGTGCTTGGGCTGGAGTAGTGAAAGGATGGATGATCTATCGGGAAGTGATTCGCGATACCGTGTAAGTGAGGTTAAATCACGCGGAAAAGTCATGTGGTGATTGCTGGATCATTAAACAATGATTTCGAGCCTTGAAAATATTAACGAACCGATCACTAGAACGGGATGGGGCCCACGGGCCGAAAAGGCGTGGATGGCCCATTAACCATAGACGGGTCGGGACGTTACAAGTTTTCTACCCTTCGTGTACTTTGGTCAAAATATACCAGGTGCGTAATGACACCAGCATGGCGTCTTCAGTCCACACAGTAGAGCACAATGATCCATTGTGATATATGTTACCAAAACTATTCAAAACTGGACTCGAGGTAAGAAAAATAAAGTTGAACATAATAATTTCAGGCGTTACCAATTATTCATTTGGCTTGTAGTATTTTCATTTTTCTTCTTAAGACTCCATATCGAGTCTACAGAAAAACAAGTTTGCAAATCAAGTAAGAATGAAGCCAATCTTCTTCTTCTTCTTTTTTTTTTCCTGAAAAGCCCATATTTCATTTGTAAGAACATCTGCTTTACTATTAGACTCATAATAAGAATAACAATATTAACTTTTTTTATGCCAACTTATATTATTGATAAAGCCTAAAAAAAGCCAAGAAAAAAACATTAAAACTATAAATAAAGGCCCAAAACCGGGCAAACCAAACACTACAAGCCGAACAGGCCCAATACAATTTCCAAACCCAAACCGAAATAAAATTTGACCCAACCCTAGGCCCACACACCGCTCCACGTGGTGAGATCAAACCACCAAAGAGGACTGCGTGGCGAGACAGCGAAGCGTCATCGTCGGAAACGTCTGGAAACCACCGCCGGGACCGAAATCCGACCTCACCGGAATCGCGAATCACCGCTTCCTTCCCGCTAGAAGTCGACGCTGTAACGAACCTGATCACCATCTCCGGAACCACCGGGACACGAAACACGACCACCGAAAATCCACCTCCATCGACAATAACGAAGGTAAAGGACTCAGGGTCTTCACATAAAGGCCCGACCTTCAGGGAGCATCCCTCGATAACGCCGAGATCTCACCCAAATTCGGCCATCAAACCACCGCAAAGAACACACCTTTCCACAGCCCGAACACATCCACGAGAGTCGAAAGCCGGCGACCACTACCAAAGAGGAAACGGTACGGCCCCAGGAAGCAAAAGCCGGATCCACCACCGGAGAAGGTGATGCATGGCCGGAAGTAAGGAAAAAACGGAGAGATGATGAATCAATCCGTAGAGAAAGCCGATAAGCAAAGCTATAAAGAAAGAAAAAAACTTATAGAACTTTTTTGGCCGGACCGGCGGTGGCGAAGGCCAAAACCGCCGGCCGGAGATGCAAATCACGGCTTTGGTTCTAGAGAGAAGGCAGAGCAAGATAAGCTAGAGAGAGGTCTTGATCACGTTCTAAAGACTCATAATAAGAAAAGCCACTGATTATTTTATCATAAATGTCAACGATAGTGAGATGTAAAGTATATATATCACCCAGATATTTTAGTATTAATTACTCACATACCATTTTCTATTAATAAGTTCGATATGATAACTTTTTTAACATGATAAATCTAGTCAACAAAATGTTTCTTGATGAGGTGAAGATTCAGATGATATTGTCTGATATGTTGAAAAATGGATGATGATTCAGAAACATGTTTTGTTCAAAAGGGGGCTCCATGGTGCACCACACTACACATTAACATGAAACTATAATGCGGTAAACTAAAATCATGAGGCTGTATGATAATATCTTCAGACCAGGCATGAAAGCATTCGTGATCATTGTTCCTAGAGCTTTAAAGTGTGGCCTTCATCTGACCCCCCTCTGCTTACATGTTGGTAAATAAAATTGTATAAAAGTTAGTGCAACTTACCCAATATTTTTAATATTTCTAACAAAAGTATGCATATACTCCACGTCTCCACACGTATAGTATAGTATAACATTAATCATTTTGTTAACAATCAAAATTTACATTTAGGTACTTTCGTAGGCTTCCGTGCTAGAGTTTTTAAGAAAAAGTGATCATTGAAGTATTAAGTCAATGAAGTGGTTCTTGTTTTTTTTCCTCTCTGTAAAAGATTTAAGGGGTGTATTGAATCTGAAATTTGAAGTGATTTGATTTTCAATGAGTTTTTAGATGATTGCAGGAGAATTAGAGAATTTGGTGTGATTTTTGTTAAAACACTCTAGAATCTCATCTAAAACAGTGAGATTTGTATTTTTATTTTTATGACTAAGAAACTACCCTCAAACACTCTAAAAATACTTAAAGCACTCTAAAATCTCTAACTTAAATTTTGTTCAATAACAGTGGATTTCAGAGTGTTTTATAAAATGTCAAGTTCAATAACACTGGATTTTAAAGTGTTTTTTAAAATTCACATTTGAATAACAGTGGATTTGTCATTTTAATACAAATCACTTCAAACTCTTAGTTGAATACACCCCCTTAGGTCTTCGTAATATGGATATAGATCTTTGACATTTCCTTGGATTCGGTAGTTTTGACAATTGATTTTGTTGACTCTCAGAATAGCAAAAAGTACATAACACTTTCTAAATAAATAAAATAAAATATCTTTATCGTACCAATATACGCTCGCTCCTTGTAAATAAACAAAGCCAATGATTCACCATAAGCCAAATAAAGAAGAATAGAACTGCAGAAATTAATGCCCATAGATGAGACTAGAACTAAGACACTATGCTCCATATGAAATACATAATCTTGTGTTCTTAATGTCAGATGCCTAACTTTCCGTTTACAACACCACGTGAGATATCTTTGGATTCACTTCATCCTTCGTCTACTCTTCTCTTGTTACTCACCATAACTGCAACGTAGAGATATTTTCTGAACGTGCTCAATCAATATTTTTTTTGTTCCCTCTAAATAAGCAAAATAACTGTTTCGTATCTTTGAGTAATCAATATAATTAAATCAGGATACTTTTTTATGAATTTACCCCTATTCTTTCATGGTATATTATTTTTTGTGCCATCAATTTTGTCTTTAAAAATTAAAATTCATTAAAGATAATTTAAGAAATGAATTTTCGACCACTTTTTTTTGTTTGACATCAAACACTATGTTTTATTAATTCAGAAGAAAAATGTTAGCTTTGTGGGCTAACCACTCCGGAATTACAGAGTCAACATCGGAGAAAATAGAGTTTTTCAGGCGAGCTCTCTTAACAAGGATGTCCTGCTCTTACATTTCGCTTTTCTTTCGATAAAAGATATTGAAAATTCAGTAAAAAGAGAGAGTAAATGGGGAAATTCATTCCATTCCGAAGCAATAGCTGGCCAATCTTCTTCATCGTTAATCAGCTTGACTAGCTGAAAACAGTCTGATTGATAGGACATCGATGTAAATCCTAGCTGTAGGGAATATTTCATTGCATGAAGCAAGATAGTAAACTCCGCATGCATAGGAGACAAGGACCTGGTCCATTCCTACGGACCCATATATATGGGTACCCGGCGCCAGATCCATAGCGAAACCTCCTCCAGAAACCGTCGAATTAGTCACCCAAGATGCGTCCACTTGGCATCTTGGAAGATGTAACTCGTCCTCCTCGTTTCCGTCGTTTGAGGGTTGGTTTCCCCCCGTACCTTCCTTGTTCTCAATTACTTGTGCTACTCTCCAGTTTTCCTCCTCTCTAGTGGCGTGTAGTACTGTATCCGGAGGGATTATTTGGTTGCCATTGAAAGGTCTACTCGTTCCTAACTTTCCATATAAACTATGCAATCCATGAAAATCTAGCGAAAATATTTTCCGGGGCTCCACTCTTCTTTGCGCGCAGGAGTAAATAATCAAAGTTTCCGTATAGAGATTCGCTCGGGAATATTCCTGGAGAGGTAGGGATATCTGATAGTGCCCATGTCTGGAGTGCCGGGGGATAGAAAAAGAGAAGATGATTTATTGAGTCATCTTCGTGTCCACATCTGGGGCATGACCTTATCGGTCCCACAATGTCTATCTGCTAGGCGGCTGTATGACCTATCGGTCCCACAACGCAGTCCGACAACACTTGCCATAGGAAATGTTGAATCTTCCTTGGTGCTTTTAGTTTCCAGATCATAGCTTTTAGGGGGTTACTGCTCGGATTTACCCCTACTCTTTTATGGTATATTATTTTTTGTGCCATCAATTTTGTCTTAAAAACTAAAATTCATTAAAGATAATTTAGAAAATGAATTTTCGACCACTTAAATAACCTAAAATCTCGCCATACATATAACTAATTATCCTTATTTCAATACTAATAAATAAACAAATATTAACAATACAATAACTTAATTAATACTATAAGTCATTCGAGATTGATCCAGATACCAACCAACGGACTTTTCCAATCATAATAACACCATCTAAACCTCTCACATATAAGAAATCAATTATATGCCCACTGGTACAAAACCTATGAATATATTATTTGATTTGGTTTTTGTTAATGACAATGTATAACTCTCACATATATGAAGTCAACTATATATGTCCAATGGTAAATAATTCTTTAAAGAGAACCAGATAAAACAATGGTAAATTTTGTTTAAGTGGACTTTTAATAGAAATAATTATTCACATAAACTTTTTTAGTTTAACGGATTTTAAATAGGTTATTCGATTAAAAATATTTATTAAATGTGATTTTACTTAAGATTAGTGAAGACCATAACTCATTTACATATATATTTAATAGAATATATCAAAATTACTATATTCAAACATCTTTCAAAAGATTTGTTCGGTTTTCAGTGAGGTTTAGATTTGATAACACTTTAAAAACCGTTCGAGTAAATAAGCTAGGCCAGGGCATTTCGGGTATCGGTTCGGTTCGGGTATCTCGAGTTTCGGGTAGTTCGGTTAGGGGGATTAGACTATCCATTTACTACTTGACCTATTTTCGGTTCGGTTCGGATAGTAACTCTGGGAACCGGAAAATACCCAAAAATGGTTCTCATTTGATTCCGGTTCCGGTTCGAATAGTTGAGATAGTTCGGATAAAATATCGGTTATTTAAGATAAAATATAAAATAATTAGGATGAATTAGATAAAAAATTGGATATTTTGGATTACTTTGGTTACTTTGGATAAAATTATCTGGATACTTTTGGATAATTTGGATGTGTTAGATATTTTACAATAATTTATTTATTTTCAAATGTTTTCAGATTTTAAACAAATCTTTAAGTTATAAATATATGTTTAGTTATGTTATATGTATATATAACTAATATATTTATATATTCGAGTACCCGTTCGGTACTCGGTTCGGTTCCGATTCGATTCACTTATTTTGGATATAGAAATATATGAACCATTTAGATATTTAAAGGTCTTCGGTTTGGTTCTGGTTTGGGTATTTCTGTTCGGTTCCAGTTTTTTGTCCACGCCTACAAGCCATGTCTAATAGAGGTCTAACAGAATATGATACTTTGATTTTCAGATCGATTTGAGTTATTTAGGTACGAGTATTTTGATTATTTATGAAAAATATAATTGTTGCAAACTTTAAGAATAAAGTTTTAAAAATAATTTCTTAAATACATATAGTACAAATGTATAGCTATGCAACTTGACATATTTAATATAGTTACCGAAATTATATTAAAATAAACTAATATTCAACACAAATATATGATTATAAAAATACACAAAAATTAAAAAAATATTCTCAAAGAAAAATTAAAACAAAAAATAGCAGTTAATGTCATATTTATGAAAAGACAGGTCGTGAAATCGTTTGTAAGACCGATTGAGAAAGTGGTACTCTAGCGGTGGCGTTTGGTACCAGCAAATGTTGGCTGCGGCTTGTGCCTTGCGGATTGGGACGTTCGACTCTTACATGGGATAGATAGTTAATATCCAGATAAATATGATTCGATTGCTCTGGGTCTCAAGTAACTAGGGACATAGGCCCCAAACCTCTTGATTTATTAAGAAATTGGAAAAAAAATAGAGAACATATGTCAAATTTTGGTTTATTTATCGTGTGTGTGCTTTTTATTAGATCGTATGTGAATCTTATCATATATACCACTGATTTCTCATCTATAATATTATAAAACATGAGACTTTTTTTTTAAGTTCCTTTGATTTAGTTTAGTATTTATATGACTGCCATTGCCTTTTAATATCAACTATATTTAATTTATTAATTACCGATATTTTAATGAATGGAAAAATTCTAATTGACGTAATCATAATAACTATACCAAAAATGAATAAAAACTCTAACAAATCTTTATCCCAAGTTTTCGAACTAGAAAAAAAAAAGTATTTTCCAGATGGCGACTGCCGTTAGGGCTTCTCGCTTATAAACTAAATTCAAGGGTCGTATGTTGGAGTAGGATGAAATTGATATTGTTCTCTATTAGCAACGGTCAGAGACTCAGAGGTAATAACATCAAGAATTAAAAATGGCTGTTTTTAAGGAAAGGAAGGATACAGATAAAAAACCTCCTTTGAATGGAGATAAAAGCCTTCTCTTTGTGGAATTGCGAGATAAGCGATCAAAAAGTTAATTGATTACATAAAACCAATCAAGGAAGTTTTGATATTGCCACTACCTCCACAGCTTCCGCAGTTTCAAAACATAGGTCTTCACACTCTGTCTTTGCCAGAAACGGCCAAGCCGCACAAAACGTCTTCGAGTAAGCATTTGCATTTCAAAGAGCTGAAACAATGCTTTAGAGAGACGTTTGAAGTGGTTCATTTTAGAAACCCCTTCTAAATGCTTGAGGTATTACAGTGTTCATCATTGTCATTTGCTAATTTCTTGCGTTACAAGGTAGGGTCATTAGTACAATAGCACTTGATTAGGAAGTTTGCATGGAGCTTAAATCAAGCAGGTTATTCGTGAAGATTTTAGAAGCTGTCCTTAAAAGTGGGAACAAGATGAATGTAGAACCATACATGGTGGCGCAAACGCCTTCAAGCTTGACGCTCTGCTCAAGCGCTCTGATGTTAAGTGCACAGATGGGAAGACTACTCTACTCCACTTTGTCGTGCAAGATATATATAGCCTAGGTAAAAGGGAATCAGGGTTTCAAACAGCATCACGGGATGGTTAATGAACCAGAGATAAGAAACACAGAACAGAGAGAAAGGGGAGGACTACAGAAAGATATTATAACTCACTTCTTTTCGGAAAATCATGCTTGATCGTTGAGGGCGGTTTGTAAAACAAGAAGATATAAAAATGCTTTGGTGAGTATACGAGTTCAACGGGATGGGAAAACTTATTATGACATGTGGTATCAACATTTATTGTTGAATTCTCTTCTCTAGAATATCAATATTTATATAATAAAGATTGTTGTTGGTTTTAATCAATACTAGATTATGATTCCGCTTTAAAAAGGACGGATTTATTTTTTGTTTTTATATTTTTTTAGAAATTTATTTTTTATATTTATGTTTTTAATCATATTTTTTGTTTTTGTATTATATTTCTTTTATAAAATGTTTTAATAGTTTTATTCAAATAGTTGGACCGCACCTATATCAATAGATCATATTCATGTTTTATATATATAAATATATATATATATATATATATATATATATAATTACTTAATTTCAAATTAGATTAAAATTTGAAACCCGGTTGAACCGGTTGGAATGGTTGGACCAGTCTGACCACTGATCCAAATTTAACCGAGTCAATGTCTGGTTTGATTCTCAAAACATAGATAAATATTTTATGTTGAGTTAAAGTTATATTAAAAAAAATTCTTGTATGATTTAAATATATGATTAATATTATATTATTAGTATATAATGTTGTTTTGAGTTAAATTTTGAATCATTTAAATAAGTGATGGGCTTACAAATTAATATCGTATTCAACTGATAGATTTGAGGAGATTGTAACCTTAATATATTTAATAATAATGGTAATTGGAAATATTTCTTTATATACTTAAAATTGATAGCATTGTTTTACAAAATTATAAAGAATGGTGGTTTTTTAAAAGTGAATCACGCATATCATATTCAAAATCTTTCCTTTATTAGTTAGAGAATATTTAGGTAGATAGATTATTAATGATAATTTAAAATAAATAGTTGTTAAAATTCAGTAGCATGTAATTGTAATTATTTAGGAAGAATTAGGGTTAATTACTAAATGTACTTTAGTTTTAATAGTTTAGATTTGAAACTCAGACTGGAATATTAATTCGCATTGTAACTAGGTCAATAGTCGAAGCAGTCCAGTTAGTTCAACCGGAATTTAGATTTATAATTTGATTACAAATGAAGTAACTATATATGTGTGTAACTATAAAATTATTTTTGATAATTTTTTATATATAATTGTTAGAATCTAAAAATGATATGAAAATAAATTGAAAATATTGAAAAACAATATAAAAATATAATGAATACTAATTTATCTCTATAATATTATTTGAGAAGTCAGTTTCATATGTGTCTATGTGTCGAGTTCACGTTAACTCTCACAATGGTTGATTACACTGATACCCTTCATGAATTAAAAATATTACATTTAAATACTATTATTGATTTTTATTAGTTTCATTTTTGAAGTTTTCCATATAATATATATATTAAAAAAAGGAAACATTTACAAATTTTGAAAAGCAAACTTAAAAACGAAAATATATGTATATATAATCTGATTTCTTTAAAAGGGAAATTTCACAAGATAACAATATTCTATTTTTAAAATATTTTTAAATAACATAGAATTAACTTTTGAACTAATAAAATACTTGCTTTATATCTATTGTTTCTTAGATGAAAATCTATATATTTTTATATAATGTGATTTCATAAAAACAAATTTCACAAAGATAATCTCGATATTAGAAAAAGAAACATTATTTATTTTAAAACATAATTTTAAACAATACATAATATATATTTTCAAAGTAATAGAAATATTTTTATACTTCTATCTAATTTCTTAGATGATTACATAAAATAATTAAGTAACATAAACTGATATATATTTCATTGACTAAAAATAGTTTATAATTACTTTTATTTATTTATCATATTTTAGTTGATTATAATATCTTTCAATTATAGCAAAAAATTATCTATAAATTATATTTTACTTACATAATATGAAATATAAGATACAATCACAATTTTTACTGTTTTTAAGAGATATTAAAAATTCATTTTAACAATAAAAACATATTATTTTATTATTTTCAATATAAAGTAAATTTCAAATATTTTATAAAATTAAAATATATTTTAATATAAAGCAGTTTTATTGTAAACTTTCCGTCTGTAGGACGGGTCAACCCCTAGTATTACTATAAATTATTGGAAATTAGGTTGGCTAAGCAAAAATCTTAATAAAACTCATCAGATGACCATAAAAGCTTTAGGCCTAAATGTTTCATTGACATTCTATATGATAGAAGAGATATACACTGTAAAAAAGGAAACCCTATAGCAGAAGTTTAATGGCCTTACAAAGCCCAATAGAGAGAAGTTTAAGGAAAATTAAAAGACTGAGCCATGGCAGCATGCATTAATTGCTGTCCAAAAGTTTTATTAATCATTATGGCATTATCTATATTAAAATTAAGAATTTGCTCTTCGTGAATCAGATCATTGTTGGGGGCGAAAAAGCAAGTTGTGTAATCTCTAACTTCAAGTCTCATGAAACGAATAATTATGTGTAGATGAAGCAATCAGATGACTGTGGTCGAGTATTAGGAAATATCTCATTTATCCGTAAGTGATATCAGAGGCGGACCTAGGGTGGCAGCTGACACTCTAAATATTAAAAAAGAGTTAGCAAACTGTAAAAAAGAAACATCCTAGCCCTGCTGGGTAACATCCTTCCTTCTTACAACAACGAAATCCTTAGACCTGAGTTTGATCTTTTACCTGCACCCATTTTTTCTGTTTTTATTTTGTTTTATTTTGTTACGGGCCAAAAGCCCAAAAGATTTTCTCTGGATTCAAATTAGTTTCTGGGCTGGACAATTTTATTTCTAAACCCGAATTGAATATTGTGTTAAAGTTTTTAGTTAACAAGTTGACAATTTTCCCTCCATTGTCAAAACTTTTATATATAAAATTTTTATTTTTAAATTAATATATTAAATATATAATATATACATAATCATTACTTTAATATTATTATAGTTTTAATTAATTTAAAATATTTGTTAATTAAATAATTAATTTAATTATGACACTGGTAAAAACAATTATGGATCCACCACTAAGTGATATACATATTCTATTATGTAAATTATTTATTAGACAAGTAATACAATTTGTAAAAGTAATTTCTCAAGGTTAGTGGATAAAATGAGAGAAACTACTATTATTATTCAAAAATTTCTCCAGATTTATCATGGTATTAGAGTTTTGATCTTAATCATGTTGGGTTATAGAGTTCTATTAATTAGGGTTAGACAATCGGGTCACAATCGGATCTCGGTTTAAGTTCATTCTGGTTTGTTTTTTTGGTTTCAGAATTTCAATCTCATATAGATATTATAATAGTTCGAGTCAGATTTGGTTCGGGTTTACCCGGATTCGGTTTGGGTTAGTTACATGTCCAAGAACTGATGAATTCAAAATAAATTCATTTACATATATTTCCTTAAAACATATGTTGTTCTTTAAAATAATTTTGGGAGATTCGTCTATCAACCATATGATACTCCATCTTTGACCTACACGTGACAACATCATATATATTATGACATATTATTTAAACAAATTAAAATTAAGAACTAAAAACTTTATAAAGGTAAGAAATATTATTTAAATTTTAAAATAAAACAACATTGTTTAAACTTCAAAAGCAAACATATTCATTACTGAACTTAAAATGCAATTGTCAAAAACATAAAAACATAAATATTGACTAATACCATATATATATATATATGGTATTAGTATTTGGGTTAATTAAACATATAAAATATAATTATTTTGGATACATATTAGAGATTAGGGTAGGGTTTGGTATAAGTTTTTTTGGATTTTGAAATTTCAGGTCTTTTCGGATATTCGTTTAAGTTTAGGTTTGGATTTGGTTCGGTAAAATTCATAACCAAAACTCAGAATCTATTGATTATGTCAACAGCTATTTTTCAGAGCTTGTACCTTCAAGGATTTTGTGTGTAGTTTAACTCCGACAGGCTCTCCGCACCTCACTGCAACGTCGGGAGTTCCGTGCCTCTTCAGAGACAGTTTTAACTATTTTCAAAACTCGTTGGTTGGGTTCTTCAACGTCAATTTTGACTTGTTTGTGTTCTTTCGGACACGGACTTTAGAATTATAATTGGATATTTTCTATGGCGTTTTTCTCTTTTTCACCACCTTTATCTTACGTTATGTTTTAATTATGTTATTTTATCAGTTTATTGTCGAGTATATCTAAGGTTGTAATCGACTTAGTGCACGGGCCATTTAATTTTAGTATAATATTTTGTTGTTCAAATAAAAACTTCTTGGCACACCCATTAATAAGCAAAACCTAAACCAATAGCATATTCATTGATCTTTTAAGAAACAGGATAAAGTAGATAATGACTTATGACTTAACGCCTAAGAGCAACATTAACCCTAAAATCTTTTTGGGGTTCTTAATTTTTTTGTGTGAATTAAAAAAAATTAAAACTAATCAATCGTATACCGCCACGTGTTAGTAGGGCCCGCGAATAGTACAAAAACTCAACAAACTTGTCTCTTGCAGAAAAGACGAAAGGAAAATTCTTTTAAAAAAAATGTGAGCTCCACCTTCTAAGAACCCAATTAAGAGTTGGGATAATGATGCTCTAACGGGTGGAAGAAAAAAACTACCATAATGGAAGTGATATTAGAAGAAATGTTAGCAATCAACGGTCTGCCTTAAAAGTTTTTGCGATTTTATGGAGTACTCCTAGTAATATTCGCCAAAGGCATCAAAAACGGAATGCAACAAACATCAATTTGAAGAACAAATTCACCAAGAACTGAAAAGTTTTAGCAAAGAAAATTGGAAAGTTCCTAATGTTGAAAGGTAACTAAATATAATTTTTGTTACAAATTAGTACGGAAAATGTCAATTAATCTAGGAAAATGCGATCATGTGGAGCACTTCTACTATTACTCACCAAAGGCATCAAAAATCGAACACAACAAACATCAATTAATTTAAAGAACAATTTCACCGAAAACTGAGAATTTTTAGTAAAAAAATAACTGAAAAGTTCAAAATATTGAAAAGGTAACTAAAATGCCACTATATATATTTTTTTGTTACACATTAGTTAGGAAAATGTGAATTTAATCTACTCAACTGCATTGACTATAAAGTAAGAAGTATATGCTTCACATAAAGACCCATGATGAAAAATTTGCTTATAAAATTGTCAACTTGGTGAACAAAAGCATATCAATCATTATGGCTTTTTCATTTTTGTTTATGGTCTTTCTTTAGGCTCGCTAAAGATTCTCATTATCTTGTCAACTGCGAATTTTAAATAACCTTTTTGCGAAAGTAGAGTAAAAGAACTTCAAATAAAAACCAACACACCGCCAGGTTTCGATTACACATTTGCCAGGGCACCAAGTTGTTAAATGTCTTAGATTAAATAAATGGAAAACCCACTTTACATATATACTTTTAGCTTCATACCCCTAAACAGAAAATTTGTACTAACCTAGAACACCCCATTTAAACTGCTTTTACTATTTTATCAGTAAAACAATTACAAACAAAAGGATAACCAAAATCACATTGTTTTAGAGAATGTATTAGGGCGGGAGAAAAAGCCGAATCCAAAGAACCGAACCAAATCTGCTCTGAAAAGTAATACCGAATTCAAATCAAAATTGATTAAATAAACGAACAGATTTAAAATTTTAGTATTTAAAGAACTGAAACCTAATCCGAATCAAATCAAAACCAAAGTATTTTGGGTACTCGAATTTATCCTAAATGAATTATATATCTAAATATATTAATTACTTTTAGAATTAATGTATATCAAAAAAATTCAAAATATATAAAATACTTTTCGGTTTTCCAAATATTTTGAAAATATATAAAAAATAGTAAAATAGCTAAAGTATACTCAAAATACCAAAAACACTTACAATATCTATTGATTATTAATTCAATTATTCAAACTAAACCAATTTATACCTTAAGTTTAAGTATTTTGACATATGTTATTCAAATTTATATGTAATATATTATTTTGTTTATAGATTTTGAGAAATTCAAAGATACCATGAATTTTAAAATTTTAAAAGTAATTTAAATAGATTATTCGAACCAGATACTAACCTGCAAAGATCCGAACAGAACCCAAACCAAAATTTAGAAATATCAGAATGGAGCTGAAATATTTGACCCCAAATCCTGAAACCTTAATAGATCCAGATAGAACGCAACTGGATACCCAAATATCTACCCCTAGGAAATATATTCCAACAGTTCATTAAATTTTGATCATAGCAAATGAACTATTTACTAAACCGAAAAGTTTTCTTCCAGCATCAGCTGGGAGTTTTTTAAACATTTTACGTTTCACACATCTTTTCTCGTTGTAGGGTCTGATTGGTTGGAGCTGTGATTTTAGTTTTTTTGCTGTAGAATTTATGCTGTGTATTTTTTGCTATAGCTGTAAAAATTTTGCTGTGATTTTGTGTGATATAAAATTCATAGATTTGTTAATAAGTTTCTAAAGCACTATTATTTTGCTCTAGAAAAATTGGTGTCTACAGCCAAAATAAAAAGGAAAAAAGGAAACGAGCTGTGAGTTTCAATAACCAAAGGAAAGCTTGATTGTTAAATTTTATGGCTATAGAAATATTTTTTGCTGTTCACAGCAACCAAAGCACTAACCAATTAACCTCCTAATTTTAATTTTTGTGGAAGTTCCCTTGGTCCAGTGGTTTGATTAAAGGTTCCATTGTTTCTACATCCGGAGGTCTCGGGGTTCAAACCCCAGAAAATACCAAATTATGCAGATTATGGAGAAACATGTTACATGAGATCTTCAGCTTGGTGCAGGATGTACCATTGAACATGGATCTCATAGGACGGCTCAGAGTGGTGCAGTCAGGCGTGTATTCTCACAGGGTGGTAGAATTGTCTGCTGTAAAATCGTCTTTGTAATATTTTCATCATTGTAATAGCATAATTACTCGATAATAATCGATTCAGACGTTAAAAAAAAAGACATTAGCCTTGACATATTTGGTAAAACCGGCACAAATAAGATGAAAAAGGAGCAAAAGGGAAAGTTGCAAAGTATAACAAAGCGCAAACAATTATTATTATTCACTAATAAAAATTTCATAAATAAAGGAAAACTAGATTTTGATCCGCCCAACTAGGCGGGTGTTTACTTTAGCTTATAAAAATATTATAAATTTATACCCGATTAAAAATTATTGGGTTTTATAAAATATGGTCCACGTTCTTCGCTATCATATGATTGTTATTATATTTAATGTACTTGTAACACAAAAAAATACTAATAACTTAATATATATATTTTTGCATTGTTTATTTGATACTGTAACCCTAATATAGACAAATGTAATTTTTAAATTAATAATGACATATCTATCATATTAATGAACAACTATTTTTGAGATAAATAATTACAGTGGTCCAATAAATTATCTAGTTATCAAAATGGATCATAATCGCAAATTAAATAATGTGGTCTAATTATATAGTCACAGCTTTTAAGATTATCGTAGTTTTTGATAACTTTATATATATATATATATATATATATATATATATGAGAATATTTAGAAATAAATAGGAAATTAAAGATATGGCAATGCAGTTGTTATTAAACTCTACGAAACCAAGATCTACGATCCATAAAAATAGGTAAATTGGTTCAATTGAGTTGTTATTAAACTCTACGAAAAGATATGGCAAAACAAAAATGTAGTCATTTTATTTAGGCCCACTAATATAGAAGAGCTAGATTTACTGTTGGTTTCAACTTTTTTAAAAATGTAAGTCCATTAATCTATATTATTAAATTAGATGTTATCTTTTTATTCAAATATTAATTTTATTTTAAATCTGCTATGTCGCCAAACAAAATCAAAAGATAATTCTACTTTAATAAGATAGATGTAATAAAAGACAACATGACACAACTCACACAACATACACTATATACAGTGAAACCTCTATAAATTAATAATGTTGGAACTACACCAAAACTATATTTTTTATTAATTTATAGAGATTATTAATTTATCGAGATATTAATTGAACCAAAAATTCAATTTGGGACTATGAAATTATATTAATTTATAGAGATATTAATCTATCGATTATTAATTTAAAGAGGTTATAGTGTAGTAAGTAATTTGAGCTCACAAGAGGCTCTAATCACACAACACACATAGTTCAAAGTTCATCACTCAGCAATTAAAATAACCAAAAACCTAATTAATTTGCTGAAAATCTCGTTGAATCAACCACAAAAATATGGGGGAAAACATAAAATATCTCTGGAATAAAAAAAACAGCGGCTAAATTTTTGTATATGCACGCCGCGAGGATCAAATAATAAAACCGAAAGAGTAAAAAGTTATTAATAATTATTAACTCGGTAACTTCTCCAAGTTCTCCAGCTTGTGCTACATTTGGAGATAAGCATTGTACGATTCGAATTGCGATGCGTTTAGAAAACTCTGCTCCTGCAGTTTGGCCATATATGGAGTCGAGGACATTCCAAGGAGAGTTTCTTGAAACGCGTTTTGATTGTAAAACGCAGCCGCTGTTTCATCGTATGTGGTTTGACCTTCCCACTGATCTGATGCCTCCCGCTGGCTTCCTCCTACTGACGGCGGTGAGCATGGTGCGTTTGCGGTTGTGGTATCAGTGGCTGCGGCATCAGGAGAGTCTGGGATGTTGACTGTGGTGATATCATGGATGCTTGATCGGCGCTTGTCTTTGCCGCCGTTGACTTGCCTAATGAAATATTTTTGAGCATGGCTTGCGACTTGCGTTGGCGTCCGTGTGGTCACGAAGTTTCGAGCTATGTTTCTCCAGTCGCCTTTTCCATATTTCTTTAGACCCATCAGAAATTGTCTGCACACATTAAACCAAATCGTAATTAAACCAAACCCACTCTATCTCATTATATCATTTAGGTTAGGGCTTTTGACCCGAACCAAACATGTCCAATCGAACTATATACCCAAAAATTTTGATCCAAAATAACAAACTTAACGGAAATTGACCTGAATTTTTAACTAAATTTAACCAAAACCAAAAACTTTCGATTAATTTCTACATAATTTTCATAAAACTAACAGAATAACAAACTGAACATAGTTTTACTCGTTCACTTCGACAAGACTGTTCAAACTGAACTAGCTAAAAACCAAAATTTCCCGAAAAAAACTAACCGCTCGAACCGAACCTTCATGCCTAATACTACTCATCATCTTCATACAATACATTTTTTGTTTTGTTTTATATTTCTTTTGGGTCAACAAGATACATTCTACCGACTTTGAACGCGAAGGATAACAATACTAATAAAAACCATTGTATTATGTCCTGGTTAGGAAATAAATTGTCATATGCATCACACCAATATTGCATGTGACGTTCGGTCGTGTGTGTCTGACCCATAGGCCCTGTTCGGAAACGCGGTAGGCGTAACGCGTGCGTTCGGTCCGGGCCTAGCGAGTTGACAAAAAATCGGGGATTACGCGGGAATTAAGCGGGGATTAATTTTATAATCTTTTGTTATATATATTATTGTTTGTAACATCAAAATAAGAACGTCGGGTGGTGTAGTGGCTTATTCTCTTTTAGGACAGCTCTTGTTCTCGGTTCGAAGGACAAAAGTCATAACTTCAACATTATTTTTACTCGTTTTGTCTTTACTAAGCATTAAATGACTATCTTGTCCCCATCTTCTTCCTCAGGCAGTAAATCTGGAAATATGCATTATGTCTCAGACAACTTTTTCACGGTAATGGCCTGTTCTTACTTGTTTTCTTCAGATTTTCACTCATTAATAACATATTTTAAACTCAGCATATGATTTTAGAACCAAATATACAAGTTCTCTGCAACTCAAACAACCTAATTTCTTTAATAACTCGCCGACTTTTGCAATAAAGCGGTTAACTCGGACGTAACTCGGACGTAACTCGCTTGTCCGCGTTATACTTCCGAACAGCCTCAATTCGCCACGGCGTGTCTCCGGTTTGCGCAAACGCGGCCGCGTACTCGGCAACTCGCCCGAGTTTTAGAACATGGCCCATAGGTAAGCAATACCGACACGCACCAAAGATGCAATTTGATTTGGTGGATGACTGTATTGTCTTGATTAACTTTATAATATACAATAATTATACGAATGTATATACGCGTATCTCTATAAGTATGCATAAACACGTTTCCAAGAAAAAGACGTACGTATTAAAGAAAATCTAAAAGTGCAGTCCAAATCTAGAGAAGAAAAGTAGAAAGACAGAGAGATGATTAGCTTTACCTGTGTTCTTCTTCTGTCCACGGAACACCTTTCTTCCGTTCATGCTCCGCTGCTCTCGCGGCGGATCCTCTCTTTCCTCCGTCGGCGGCAAAGTAATATCCGTTCATGTTAAACCCATTGTTTCCCGCATCATAGCCACCCCAATCAAGTGTAAATGAATCGGAGGCGTAACCAGGGATCGGGATAAGACCAGCTTCGATGTTGCTGAGATCTTCCTCTAGCTCCTTGTACTGTTTGATCACATCTCCGACTGTTTTTCCGGGGAGCATAGCAGCGACTTTGTACCATCTGTCGGGAGTGTCTTTGTCGTAATACGCTAAAGCGTTTTCGAACTTCTTGTTCTCTTCATGTGTCCATTTAGTTCCTTTGTTCTCTTGGAACAACCAGTTTGATGTGTCTAAGTATGTTACTGGTGACATGACTTGGATTCCTCTGTACATGTTTCTTCAACGATTGTTGATCTTGTGCCTCTCTCTCTCTCTATATATATATATCAACGGTGGATGTTAAAAAGAGGGAGAAAAGTTTGGTGATTTTTGATCTATCAAAATGGCATTTTGGAAATGGAATCTGAGAGAGAAAGAGAGATGATAACAAGAAGAACAAGAATCTGTTTCTGAGCTTTCTTGTCTGAAGGATGAGTCCCTTTGACCAAACTAGTTTCTTAGTGTCAGATCCCAATCTAGAGAAATAAAATTAAAAGGAAATTTAAATGGAAAAAAAACAGAGGATCTGAGATTCGGAAGGCTGAAACAGAGACAAAGCCACAAAGAAAAGAGGTGAAAAAGAAGGAAACTCACATAAGAGCAATAGAGAGAAACTCAGGGTGGGTTGAGAAAGTTGAAGCTGCTAAAATGAACAAAACCTTTTCTTCTTCTCTTTCTCCCAAACTCTCAAGTAGAAAAGGAAAGAGAGAGAAATGAGAGAGAGGAAAGAGTGAGAGCGAGAGAGAGAGAGAGAGAAGTATATGAAACAAGAATGATCTGAAGAGTGAGAGGTGAGTTAAAAAGCTGTTGAGCTGTGATTGTCTATGGCTATTTCCCATATAAAACTTTCTTAGCTTTTTAGTTATATATATAGTCATTTTATATTAAGATCTATGTGTTTTTGTAACGTTTTTTGAAAAATTGTTTGATCACTTAAAAATACATGTTGAACGTCCCTTCGAAGATACTACTACTAATTACTAATCCTTCTTGGGATAAATAAATTGAATTATAACTAACAATTCTGATTATCTTAGTATGACAAAAACAACTTTGTTACTATATTTCTAAATATCTTAAACTAGAACTCTAATGCTAAAGGATAAATCGTAAATCTATTGGTACTTATGTAAACATTCGTGTAACAAATTATAGTTTTGATAAATATATATTTTCATATGCTAAACGATAAGGGTGCTTCAGAAAATGTATTGTCCAACACCATGTTAGTGTTGATGTATATACTATACAATAGTTAACATTTTTCTTTAATTTTCTTAGGTAAATATTCCACATCAACATAGTACAACAACTATTACTCCAGTTCAGTTGAAATTTAAAAGGTATCATTTCAAGTGAGATTAGGTGATATCAAACATTCTTCTTTAATATTATTTTTCAGAGTACCTTTTTGATTCAACCAACCAATAAACACTAGTCCTTGTATGGTCTGTGATAGACCATTTCATAAATAAGGAAAATATATGTGTCGACTTTAGATCGGCCAGCCACACGTGTTCAGATCTCATTTGTTCTCAAGGAGCTTTATTTATTTGTATGCGAGCACCGTTGATTGATTTATGGATGAAAATGATTAAATGACTCAACTAATGGGAGAGGGTCTTTGCGGCTTAAATGTTGCCTAATTATAGGCCAAAGACGTTTAGAGATGAGCCAATCACAGACTCAGACAAGACACACAAACGAGGAGCAATCTTCATTGGCTAACAAGATTTAGGTCGGTGACAAGGGCATTTCAGTGATTTTGAGATGGTGTTGACATTTAATCTTTTGAGCACATGAGTTGTTTGTTTGTATATCACTATATTGAACGTCCAATATATGTTTGGACCACATTTTCGATAACACGGATAATTAAAAGAGTGGTTAGATGTATATTTAAAAAACTAGCATGATAGGAAACGGGAAAACAGCATATTCCTCCTCCACAAACCATGCTTTATTTTTCTGGTTCCTCAATCTATAAGTCTATGATGGCTTAATATACGAGGATAGGCACACAAAGTTTGCCTCAGCCGAAAATATTTACAAACTACATAGGGTGTGATTGGTAGTGGATGTGAATGCTTTCCACAGCTTCATTTATTTCTAAAGCACCAAAACTAAAACAATCAAACTTTACAGATTTGATAAAATTCTACAGAGCCAAATATCCAAAGCAATTTTTAGTGCTTTCATAAAATTTTACAGCAACAAAATCTAAAGCCACAGCAAAAAGTTTACAGATTTTTTTCTACAACAATAATTTCGAAGCTACAGCCGTTACCAATCAGACCCATAACCTGATAATCCTTATAGAAACTTACACCAACTAGCCAACTAGCATAAAAACTGAAACATTGATCAAATTCTGCTTACAAAACCTGTCTTGAGATTTTATGGATTATAAAAATTTTTAAAGAATTTATATACATATTTTCTCAATTTCTGGAACCTATATATATATATATTTAAATTTTTCTAAAATTTATAGGGATCATGTGCTAATGCTTCACTAACATATTCTCATGACTGATCCTGCTGCTAATAAACTAAATAATGAAAGTTTAGTAGTCATTACTTTGTTAATCATGATCAAAAATCTATTTATGAATGCTTTGTTTAGTTAGCCATCACAAAAAGTATATGATGATTATATATTTTGAAGATTGCCTTGGGTTTTAGTATGAAATTTTTTGGTTTAAAAGTTTAACTGCATAGGAAATATATGGAAATAGTTTCTTTTAGAACTATCAGCGAAGATATTTTATTATGCAATGATGATATCTTGCTTAATTTCTTGGTTTAACCACAACTAATTTTTTTTTGAAAAGAAACACAACTAATTTCTATGGTCATAATTGCGTGTTTAAAGATAGCAAGCTTGTTATAATGGAGTATAGCCAGAGACGTAGAAATATAGTCATGATGATATATCCAAATAATAAATATATCAATGAAGCTGTCCCAACTTAATTACTAGAAGATTATCCTAAGAAATAAAATTAGCATTAAAATTTTATCTTCAAATTAGAGTTCCATTTTAAAAACTTTGTTGCAAATGTATCATACTAGCCAGTTTCATTAGAATTTGAGATCACAATGATTGTATTGGTATGTGTTCTAGGTTTTGCTTAAATAGCTTTAAAATATGAATGTACTTTTAAAGAATCCTATTTGAAGAGTGAGTCGCAATGTCTAGACTTTTGGGTCGCTTGAGTGAACCCCAAGGCCCCCAGCAGAGAGAACATAAAGAGACTTCGCTAGCATGCATATACTATGGAGTACTAGGGCTGCTCCCCACACTCCCACAGCACGTACTAACGGAAATAAAGAGTTTTATATTTCTATTTTCTGTATTGAGTATTGGAACTTAATTATATAATAATGTTTTAAAATCTTGTAGTTATTCTTAACACAACTAGTGAACCAAAATATTACGTTTCAAAACTGCGTCCAAATCACAACATATTTTCTAGTATATAAATTTGTGCATTTGAAACAAGTGCAATCATATAATACAAAATATAAAATAAATATCTATTCTAAAATGCTACGTGATCCTTCAACTGTAATTCATAGTCTCATATCATGGGACAACACTTAATTTTATGTGTCACTAATGATTTTTTTTTAATACAAATGAACAGTCATGATTTATATAAATGGATTGGGTCGCTTAAGTGGTCACGCCATAACAGACACAATAATTCTCCAAATGTTCATATCACTATTAATTACACTAAATGCATCTCTAAGCAGATTCCATTTTTTCTTCTAAAATAAAAGTGAAAACGAATATGCAGTAAAAAAACTCCAAATCAATTTTATATCTTACTTTATAATAGAATTTACTTTATAAATAAAGTAACTTTTTTTTGTTCGTTACTCTATTATAAAGTGAAATATGGAGTTTGGTTGGAAAAAATTTACCAATTTTCTCTTTTACTCTATTTTGTAGGAAAAATGAAATTTTACATTAGAGATACTTTAAATCCCGCATATACTAAAAATTTATACTATAATATAGTAATATTACAACTTATAAAAAAATAAAAGCAAACCTTAGTTACAAATCAAATAATCCAAAAACTAAAAGAAAATAGAATATAAAACATTGATATAAAATCATCCACAAAACAAAAAATCTAAAAGATTGATAATTATTTATTTATCTTGATTTTCTTTTGTTGGTGCTTTGTTTTTAATTAAAATGTATCAACCAATCGGATTTTAACACATATAAAATTTTGAATACATGATTAAATTAAAAGTCACAGTCATGTTAATTTTAAAATTTGGAATATCATTCTTGTTTTTGTTGAAATTATAATATATATATATATATACACACGCTATGTTCATAATAATAATAATGAATGGCAGTCTGGATTTTCAAAGTTCAAAAAAAAAATCAAAGTTTTGGGACTAACTGATCTTTAAACATCGAGATGGACTGTAATGATTTCTTTTGGAACATTCAGTTTAAAGATTTATAGTCTATATATTCATTTATCTTTTGATTTAGTTCATTTGTTAAACGGTAGAATATCAACTAAGTGCATGTTATACTTACGCTGAGTTTTAATCCATAACTATACTTTTACTATTAGATTGCAATATATTGTTTTATGTTTATAGTTTAACAAATGATATAGTAAATAGTAATATTTTCATAGAGGTGTTACAAAAAAAAATTCGTAGAAGTTTTAGTGTAATTAACTCATACAACATTTTTAAAAGTTTTTTTTATTTGCTTCCTTATGAAATTTATTTTTGAATAAGAAATATAATTTACTTATATTTTTATGTTTTTATTATAGTAACAAATATTTAATTCTTTTTAAATAAGAAATAGTAAAATCTAAAATAGTGAAAATTATAATTTAAAATAAACTACAAATTATTAAAATTTAAAATATATTTATATTGCTTCGTTTATTTGTGGGCGGGTCCGAACCTAATTTGTTAAACGGTATAACATCAATTAAGTGCATGTCTACTTACGTTTTGGATGGTCATATTTTATAGACCTAGTTGTGTATTAAATATTGGACAAACATCTTTGATAAAATAAAATATTGGACAAACATCAAAATTATATGTTATGCATTATTGCAAGAAAATATATTAATCAAGCTGGATTGACCACTGGTGTGGGTGGCACCAGTTCTAAATAGAAATAGATACATCTCTATATATGAAGGCATTGATTCTATGTATTCCAAATATATATATTTGTTAAGAAGATAACTAATGTATTATCATATGCTAAAATAAATAAACACAACCATAAAACATGTATGCAAAGTAAAATATTTTTTTGGCGAAATTTATAATAGTAGCAACTTTAAATTTCTAATCCTATTTAAATAAATATATTTTAATCTTATAATTTGTTTTTTTTTGTTTCATTCGAACAAGTGTTAATCAATCTAGATATAACCTAAAACCACAACAATCACACATCGGAAACATGAAAAGCTATGCTAAAAAGAGTAAAGTAATATCATGATTCATGCCCACTGGACTTGCCACCTATTTCATTGCACCGCAAATGGTCAGAATTCGTATTTTTAAATATCATGTATCAACTTATCAAAAAAAAAAAAAAATCATGTACCATAGATGCATAGTTAACTTAAGATATACCTTTATAGATATCTTCGACCAAATTCTATACTTATACCAGAACATGCAGTAATTACTAATTAAGTGAACTATTTTGAAAAAAAGATGGATGCCCTCAACAAAATCGCATGTTAACATCAACTGATATGGTGAACAAAATCTCTGAAATTTAACATTTGCACCAAAAGAAAAAAAAAACAAAATGTCTGAGGCTCAGAGCTATGACTATTTAATTTTAAAAATACTACCCTTCCTAAACTTGCTACAAAATTACATATACAAGTATTTGATATGGAAAACATCCTAATGCGAAAAGGAACACAAACAACAACAACATATCATTTAAAAAGGTTGGTTCTTAATATTTCAACTAGATCGCACGGGTATTAATTTTCACTTTTAATTTTTATTTATTTATACAAAATAGTATATTTATAATATTTGATCGTTTTATATTGACTAAGTTAGGGGTGGATATTTGGGTACCCACTTGAATTCGGTTAAAATCTATTCAGAATTAAGATTTTCGAGTTTAAAGATTCTAGCTTTATTCGCGTATAAATTTTGGTTTCGATTTGATTTAGATCTTTGCAGGTTTGATAACCCGTTTTAACTATTTTTAAATTTTCAAAATTTATATATCTTTAAATATCCCTAAATCTAAAAATAAAAATAATATAATATGTAAATTTGAGTAATGTAAGCCAAAGTACCTAAATTATAAATTTAAAATATGTTTAACTTGAATATTTGGATGGAGAATAAATATATATTTTAAGTATTTTTGGAGTTTTGATTATTGTTTATTTACTTTAGATGTTTACTTTTGACTATTTTTTACATTTCAAATATTTTAAACAATTTTAAAATAGCTTATATCTTGGATATTAACTCTAAAAATAGCTAACATATTGAAGTATATAAATATGATTTAAATAAATTCGAATATCCGAAATATTTCGTTCGGACCAGGTTTGATTAGTTTCTCTAGATACCAAAATGGTAAATCCGTTTGAATATTATCTAATTTCGGTTCAAATTTGGTAATATTTTTTCGTTCAGATTCGTTAAATGAAAAATTGATATTATAATTTCTATGAATTGTTTGTCCAATAAAAATGTAATTTTTAAATTTGAAATTGATTTAATGGAGAAGTTAGTGAAGTATATTTAATTCAAATTTAATTTTAGAAAACACATTAATCTAAGTGGAAAAGACAAAGTATTAAAATATGAAGTATTATTTAATTGTGTATTAATTTTGGAAAACACATTAACTAAAGTGAAAAAGACAAACATAAAAATAGGAAGCTTAATTAATACTACAGTGGCATCAAATGTAAATAAAATTGAAAACTAAAAGATATTTTTAAATGGGTACTTCTCTTTTAATAAGATAGATACCGTCGTTTTTAGTCTAAAAGTTCTTTTTTTTTAAATGTTAAATTTGGATTGATTAAAAACACATATCTAACCTCCGGGTAAAAATACAGCCTACGGACACTTTTTTAGACATTTAAATGAGCCGAAATCAATAGTTTATATCCATATGGTCAGTGGAATTTCTGGTTCGCCGTATTAAATTTATTTCCGTCATTTTTAGTCTAAAAGTTTCATGCACATTCGATACCATTTAGATAACGCATATAATACAAGGAAGAATAAGAATCTCAAACGCAGACTTCAAACTTTTTGAAATATGGCGAATTGGATTCATATTCATGAAATGTTTTTGTCAGTTTACCATTCCATGCAGAACTAATTCATTGGACGAGGTTAAGCAGCAAAGAGCCTCCCCCTTCCCAACCCATTAAATTTTAATAAGAAGCGCCAGAGGTTCAAAACTAAATTTCATTAAACTAAAGATTAATTTAATGTCCACATCTACAATTTTTAAATATGAGAGTTTTAACTAAAATGTCAGAGTTGTTTGTCCACCACTTACACCCAACACACGATTATTTTCTAAATATTAATAGGTCAATAAAATATTTAGTAAAGTTATAGCTGACAAAAAAAACAAGCCATTGTTTGGCACCACTCCAATTTTTTAAAACAACGTATAATAACTTTATCATAGAGTTTCCGCAAAGGGAACGCATCTCTTATTTCCGAATGAGAACACTTTTTCTTATTATTAAACGATGCAGGCAAGTAAATGTACATTATACTTATATTTATTTATTTGTAATACAGATCTCGAACCTTTTTAGGTTCTTTTTCTATGTTTTGGTGTCAAAATACCTTTGCTATGGTTTAGCTACAAATCATACAATCATCTTCTTGTCACCACTAGCTATATCTATATATACGTAAACATCACAGTGATATTTTAGTCATTCATCTATTTCTTCAATTCATCTAAATGAATAATTGTGTATAACTGGTAGCTGACAAGAAGAAAAAAAGAATAATTGTGTAACTACTCTTATGTGATCATTTAATAATGAAATTACGTTATAGCTTTATTAATAAACATAATGAATAAACTATTGAAGGATATCTACTTAAAAAGATTAGTCGAATGTTCAAAATCAAAATCATCCTTGATTGTACTTATTAGTACTGTAGATAATATGAAACAAACCCCATATACATCTCATTCATTAAAATTCAAAAAAATTATCACACAGTTTTAATTAATTAATATTTCTCTGCTATCCAAAATTAACTCATTTGAAATGTTTATGTATACTTTGAAATTCAAAAAAATATATATTTCTCTGGTATCCAAAATTAATACTTTTTCATTCTATTATTTATGATGTCTTGTGTTACACTGAGTTTCTGTATTTCAGAAACGGATGTAATGTAATTAACAATAGTTACAAATTAGTTATAAATCTCTCTAATTAATTAATGAAATGTGATGAAACGCGGTTTCACTTATCAAATAATTGCATCTAAAGTTTATTTAGCGATCATACATAATTTTCTATAGTTTGGGACGTCAACTAATCCAACCTATTATACTTTCAGTATATAAAAAGGATAATCAAACATACATATTTAATACCAAACAAAAATAAAAAATGTTGGTACTCAAAATTATAAATACATTCACTATATATACATAACAAAAAGGTATTTAGAATACAGATGAATTTTTCTATCTTTAAAAATAATATTACATATAAAAGTCGGTCATGAAACAACTATTTTAAAAATTAATTGTTTCGCGACAGCAAAATAATTGAGGTATGTCTCATAATATAAAGTATTAGGAATAATTAAATGAGAGGCAACATAAAAACGACACGAAGTTGGGAGTAAATTGGGAGCACTGGCACACAACTTGACCCACCAGAGCGACAACAAATGTGTGCGAGCGTGCCTGTAGGGCTGCCACTCATAATGCGCTCCACACGCTTTTGTACATTAGTGGCTTTGCACAAATCATTTGATTCCTTCTAATTCTATGTATATAACTATAAGTTGGAACCCATACTTTACGTTCCACATATATGATTCTGCGATTAGTCAAAAAAAAAACTATATACGATTATGCGGAATGCCAACAAAATAACAAAGTTATGGTAGTTTTGTTGTCAACGGAGTTACATTAATTTCATTTTAAGTTGTTTGTTATAATAACTGAAAAGATTTTTCTTCTGTTTCTTATAGAAGATTGTTTACTCTGGAAAACAGTATATAAACATATAATTTGAAGAATGCGAGTCTGAATCTATATACACGCTCACATTATTTATTTATTTTATGATCATTTTGTGTTTAATTTTTGTATAATAAGTTTTGCTTAATTTGAATGGAGTATATTAACGTTTTCAGTCACTAGAAATCCAAAATTTGTAAATATGAATATATTTTTACACTTTTTCTTATAAAATTATTTGAAATATTCAGAATCTCAGGCTAAAATATTCAGCAATGCAATGAAAAGTTAAATGTACAATAGAAGTCCATCTATACTGTCTTGACCAACAAATTAACAATAATCACTGGATTACTATTACTGGTTTAATTTTGACATTATGATGAACTGAATTGCATTCTAAAAAAAACAAATATTGTATTTTTCATGTAGAATATGGATGTTTCCTTCACTCTACGATCTCATTCTGTATAAATTCTTACTTTTATACGTATTCGAATTTCGATGTACCTAGTAAATAATTAGATCACAGAGTCACTTTCAAAGTGATGTAGTAAATATAAATTTAGAATCACTCAACTTAAAACATTCTTAATGAGCTCATTTTTGGATTATTATAATTTTCCGAGATAACTTTGAGCATGATCTGACAACAAATGTTTTTGTATTCATATTTACATTTTAACATATATTTAATTAGTGTTTACAACTTTACCGATCAAATTGTTATGGATTTTTTTATTGTAAAAGAACCGTTATGAATTGTTGTCATTTATGTTTTTTTATTTAAAAGAATTGTTGTCATTTATCTGTTTCTCATCACATGGTCTCGTTATCGGCTAAAACTTTAATTACAAATAGGATCGGTTATTAAGGAGTTTTTTTTAATTACAAATAAGATCGGTTATTAAGGAGTTTTAGAGTTAGAACTCCCATAAACACATACAGTTTTTAAAAAGAAACATCAAAAGAAAAGCTAGCTATCCAACCTAACATGTAATAAGAAACTCCATATTCATGGCAGCACAATCGAAAGAGAAAAACTAGTTAAGAAGTAAACCAAATAATTGAGATGATAAAACGTCGGTTTTAGAAGAAAACTATAAAGAAAAGCCGACAAAATAAGAAAGAAAAGAAATCACCAGCCTCCTCCAAAGAGGGCGGCTCAAGGTCAAGGTCAAAAGCTCATGTGTTTCGAAGAGGCCAATTTAGATAACCATATAGTTATGCCAAAATAAGAAAAATATAACCGTATATTTTTGTTTCTTTAATTTATCTCCACCCCTTAATCAATCATTTATTGCTAATTCTCGTATTATCATGCACTTAACATTGCCCTAACCCCACATGGCTATGGGCTACCTATGTAATAAGTATTTTCTTGATGGTGGAGAGAGATTATAAATATACAATTGGGTACGACACTGTTTCTTAGGGGGTAGTACGTTGTACATCGACCTACAATTGGTTATAAACTTAAAAATCGCTAAGCTCTATTATATTCTTTGCAGTAAAAATTTTTGTGAGATTTTCAATGTATCACAGGTTAAAAATCTATTCCACACGTAATTAATACACCATTCTACGTATCTATAAAAAAGGTGGAATACCAACTTTTCCATAAATTAAAAGTTTTTTTTTCACAAATTAAAAGTTTGAATCTTATTTATCCACAAATTAAAAGTTCAAAATTAATTCACACCCATATATAATTAAGTTCAGTTTAATATATACAAATACACATTTACACACCAATCAAAAACCAAACTAAACCAAGAAAATATCCAGTTAAAGTAATTAATTTCTCATCTACCTAAAATAAAATCCAAAACTCGTAAAACAAGAGATCAAAATTTTCAGATCATCAAAACTGGAGAAAAGATGATTACTTAATCTTTAATAATTCTGATGATTTGAAGATTTTGACCCAATTAAGTTTTGATTGATGTCTAATGTTTTTTTTGAATGATTAAAGAGTTTGCAGAATACAAGGCTCTCTGTGAAAGAGAATAATCCACTAAGTTTTGTTTTCGGCGAATAAATGAAAAAAAGCTAAAGGAAAAAAAAATGATAAAAACTTAATATACATGAGAACTCCAAAAAGTAAGTTTCATCAGATAAGATTTCGAATTGTTCTTACGAGCTTAGAAAGTTTCATCAGATAAGATTTCAATTTTTTCTTACGTGTTTTTGAGAGTTGGATCGAAACCAAACTTTGGAAAATGATGATTGCTTGGCTGCTAGAACAGATTTTTGCAGGGCCAAGCTTCAGCCATAATAGGTAATACGACGTTCACAATGCATTCTGACTGCCAGGTAGACAAAGACGCTTGATTAGAAGATAAATTCCACCCCAAACCCGCTTTAAAAGAGTTGTGTTGCCAAGCTCCATCAGAGTTGCATGTGATGATGTCAAACGGTACTGAGTTGCCAAGCTCCATCAGAGGGAGGTGACATCCATAGAATGTGGTTGGGAGCTTGGTGGCACAATGTCAAAGCTTGGGTAAGCTGCCACTTTCGCGCTCCAGTGACTGCAGACATAACAGTATCATCTGCATGAATTGCTCTATTTTCGAACACCAGGTGTTTCATGAACGACTGTTAAACCATGAACTCAAGCTCCTTTCTGCAACTCCTGCACCTCATCTACCATTATCTCCTAATGTTTTCTACAACAACAACAACAACAACAATGCTCGTCAGAATCAACAGAACCAGCGTCATGCTCCCAAGCAACAAAGCAATTGGAATGACAACAACCAGAAGCAATACAACCGCTCTGGTAACCGTCAGCCTCGTCCCTGTCTTGTCCGTTGTCAAATCTTCAGCACTCGGGTCATAACGCCCATCGTTGTCCTCAACTTCAAGCTATGCAGAAGCAAGCGTCTCTCTTCTGTGCAACTCCAACATTACCGTGGCAACCCAGAGTTAATGCAGCAGCTGTTTCACCGTACTCAGCTAACAATCAGTTGCTGGATAGTGGTGCGGCGCATCACATGACAAACGACCTCAATAACCTCGCTCTCCATCAACCTTACCAAGGCGGTGATGATGTTCTCATTAGTGATGGCTCTCCTCTTACGATCTCTCATACTGGTTTCACTCTCTTTCCCTCTAAAACTCGTGACATTACTCTAGATAATATCTTATGTGTTCCGGATATTCAAAAGAACTTGATATCAGTTTATAGATTATGCAACACTAATCAAGTTTCGGTTTAATTCTTCCCGGCCTCTTTTCAGGTGAAGGATCTGAGCACGGGGACACCTCTTATTCAGGGCAGAACCATGGATGAACTTTATGAATGGCCTATGAATGCAGCACAGGCTTAAGTCTTCTCAGCTTCGAAGAAAATAAAGACAACTTTGGCTTTGTGGCACTCTCATTTAGGCCATCCATCTGCTATTTGTTGCATTCTATTATTTCTAAGTACTCATTGAATGTTGCATCTATGTCTTTAACATCTCAGAAACCTTTGTTTTGTTCTGATTGTCACATCAATAAGAGTCACAAAATGCCATTTCATCAAACATCTATCACTTCTCAACGCCCTCTTCAATATGTGTTCTCGGATTTCTGGTTATCTCCGATTCTCTCCACAGATAACAACAAATACTATGTCATCGTCGTGGATCATTACAATAGATATATACCTGAATGTATCCCTTACAAAAGAAATCACAATTTAAAGAAGTGTTTATGGCGTTTAAACCATTGCCGAGAATCATTTCAAGTCAAGATCGGCTTGTTGTATTCTGATAATGGAGTTGAATACAAGCACTAGGAGCTACCTTCAGAAACATGGCATCTCGCATCTCACCTCACCTCCATACACTCCAGAACACAACATTTAGTCGTAAAATGCAGACGGTAATCACATGTTTTCTTGTAGTGAATGGTGTATCAGAACGCAAACATGGCCATGTGGTTGAGACTGGACTTTCCCTTCTCTATGCTGCCTCGGTTCCAAAAGAATACTGGCTCTATGCTTTTGCCACTGCAGTATATCTTATTAACCGCCTTCCTACGCATGTTTGGCAAATCAATCACCGTATCAGAAGTTGCTTGGAGGAAATATAAATATTACATTAAACATCTATCATAATATCACCGTAAAAAAACAAGGATACATTATAAGAAATAAAAATATTACATTAAATATCTATCATAATATTATCGTTTGATAAAAATCAAGAAAAATAGAATAAATAAATATACAATATAAGAAAAAACAATAAATAAATATACAATTAAGAAATAAGAAAACTAAATTAAACATCTCTCTGAAAAATGTATCGTAAAATTAATAATAAGTAAATATACAATATAAAAAATAGAAATATAATATTAAACCTATCGTAATATTAGAATAAGTAAATATACAATATAAGAAAAATTAAACAATAAGCAAATGTAATATAAGAAATAGAAATATTACATTAAACATTTAACGTTATATTATTATTTGATATAAAAGTAAAAAAATGATTAGAATAAGTAAATATATAATATAAGAAAAAAATAAACAAAAGTAAATATATAATATCAAAAATGAAAAAACATCTGAAAATGTATTGAAAAATAAATCTATACTATTATTTGCGAAGTAATTTTTCGCGACGGAGCTCCCACGTTAAAAGTTAGAGTGGTTAATATCGATACTACCCTTAATGAATAAAATATATAATTAATCTAAAAATAAAAACGAAAATTAATTTATTTAATTAGATAATGATTAAAATTAATAATAGTAAGATTTATCCAAAATCTAAAAATATTTTAAAATATAAATATAATTCCTATATGTATGTTTTGTTGTTATCTGAATTTTTATTTAAAATATAAAGTTGAAAACATATATTATATAACTAAATATTAATCAAATAATTTTTTAATTTTATATAATTGAAAATAGAATATTAAGCTAAAGAAAAAAACGAAAATTAATTTATTTAATTAGATAATTGATTAAAATTAATAATAGTAAGATTTATCCAAAATCTAAAAATATTTTAAAATATAAATATAATTTCTATATGTATGTTGTGTTGTTATCTGTATTTTTTATAAAATATAAAATTGAAAAAAAAATTATATAACTAAATATTAGTCGGAATTTTTTTAATTTTATATAATTTGAAAAGAGAATATTAAGTGACTTTAAAATTTATTTCTATATAATAAATATGTGTACAAAGAAAGTTTCAAAAAAATATAATTAATATGTAAGAATTTTCAAACGAAATAAAATAATAATTTATTATCATAGTCTTTTAGTTAGTAACGCATATATTAATGAGTAACTATAAAATATTTAGTAATTATGATTTAATATAATAAACCCCAAACATAAAAACGAATTTAAGCAATTTATGAAATCAGATAACTCATTAAAACTGATATAATAAAAAAATTTAAAAATAAAAAAGATAATTCATATACATATTTTGTTATTATCCAAACATATCTTTAGTAAAGATAAAACAACTATTTCTATATATATAGATTATCATCTAAAAGAATATCTTTTAATCATAAATAAAATTAGTAGCAAAAATATATAGTTAAAAATATTTATATTATATATATGAAAGCTGTCAAGAATTAACACAATAATAAATATATATTTTGATAAATAAATTTCACATATATATAATTTGATATTCTGTAACAGCTTAAAGATCATAAACAATAATTTATCATGATATTTAATTAGTAATTGTAAAATGATTAGACCCGCTTGAGCGGGCACAACACCTAGTAATTAGTAAATATAGAATATAAGAAATAAAAATATTAAATTAAACATCTATCATATATTAGAATAAAAATAAATAATAAGTAAATATACAATATAAAAAATTAAAAAATTACATTAAATATTTATGAAACTAATGTTATTTTCAGTTAAAATAATTAAATATTTAAAATATATTATTTTTAATTTATTTGTATACCCGTCCGTATAGCGAGTTGATCGCTAGCGATTATAAAATGGAAAAGACAACTCTAGTTAGAGATTAAAATGGCACGCGTTTGTGGGACTATTTTCGAATTAATTATTCATATATAGGTGCTTAGAAACTTATTAACTCATCAAGATATTTCAGAAATAAAAATGGCTGGTAAATATTTGGAAAGACATCAGATTATATTAGTCGACGATACGTCAATAAAAAGGAAAAAAAATATGACTATTTGATCTTTTTCAGTGAAAGGGGAAAGGTGTTAGTTATTCACCAAGACAAAAGTTGACACAAAACATTTGTAATGAAAACTATAACAGATATGTAGCAAAACGCCAAGAAGGCTAAGTTAAAAGAAAAACAAAGTTCAAGAGATCCCTATCTTTTTGGAAAAAGAAGTTTCATCAGTTTATTCTGTGATGGAGGATCCCTCCGATGCCTCCAAAACCTCTAATAAACTGACGACCTTCATTAGACATGTTGGTTACAAACGCTAGCGCACAACCAAAACGAACGTGTTCGTTGGCCAGCCACTCCACTAACGGGGTATTCTCCACCACAACTAATCCAATGTTGCCTTCTATGAAGTTCTCTTCGTTACCTTCTTGTTCACTGTCCAAGTACTTTATCACGTTTTCACCAGTTGTATTGTTATTCAACACATATCTTTTGATATCAAGATCTTGCCACACAATCAGTGTCTCAACAGCACCCAACCCCGAGACCAGAGTGTTCAACGTATCATCCACGCCATAGACGTACCTCCCTGTGTTCTGGCTAATCTCCTCAAAGAACCTCCTTATCAGATGCTTCTCTTGAATGAAGCGTACATCCCCAAGTATTTCAGATGACAGCTCGATAGCTTGGTCGAAACCAGACTCTCCTCCATATGATACATCCACCACTTTCAGTATCTTGGCCTCAAGCCTTGGATCAAACATATGAGACTGTCTCAACTCTGTCTTCAGATCAGCTGAACCGGCAAGTATCAGCCCAGCCACATTAGGCTGACCTGTTAAAGGATTGATGTAGTACTGTGTGACGAGCTCAGCAGCTTTTCTTATGTAAAGGTCACACCTCTCCTTACGGATCTTGGCAAACTGAAGAGCAGACACTCCTCCTCTAGCGTGTTTCCCTGGAAGATCAACAGAGAACTTGTGAAGGACCTCACGGGTGGTACGGCTCAGAGTTCCAAAGAGAGCCCCGTACCTGTCAATTACAATAAAACCAAACACACCCTCGGCGGTGTCTCCCATTGTTAGGATTTAAACCTTAACTCTGTGCTATAGAACTTGGAATAAAATATAAAGATCACAAGTCTAAGCAATTAACGCTCTTCCTAATTGCTAATTCTCTTGATCTCTCCTTATCTCTTTGCTCCTCTCTCTTTCTCTTTTTCGGATGATTTATTCCTTGTCTATACACCTCTATTTATAGGTGGTAGGTTTGTTCCTAAACCCATCTCCATCATGACTATTTTCCTTTTTCTGGTTGTAGGTGTTTTGCCGACATAGAGTAAAAAGGAAATTTCCATTACACACTTGTTTAACATATTTGTTTCTTTTTTATTCTTCAAATAAAAATATAAATATTATCAAAGGTTTTTGAACAGCAAGAGTGAAAAGTGTTACATATTGTCATGTGAGACTCGACTCGACTCAAAACGACAAAACTAGTGTTCTAATGAAACAAGAAGACGTAACAAATACAAGAAATGAATTCAAAGACAAAAGTCACTCTTGATCCAATCCAGAAATCATGTTCCAGAAGCTAAAACTAAAAGAAAGCAGGCTTCTAAGTTGATGGTTCCTCCCTTGGAGCTTCTTCTTCTTTCCCTTTGCTATTTGGTCAGATCTTGGATAGTTCTAGAAAAAAAGAGCCTCTTCTTCACAATGCAGTCGAAAAGAGCTTCATGATCCTGCGAGTTTATAGTCTTTGCATTAGCGTTGGGTTTGGTTTGGTTTGATGATTTAAAAGAGGATGTTTTCATCAGGTTATTGACTTACAAACAATGTCTTGTTTTGTGGTTTCAGGTGAAGCTGGAGTTAATGATCTCTGGTTTCTCAGATTCTGAACCATCTTCATCGTCATCATCATCATCATCTTCCTTCAGGCTCTCTGATTTCTCTGCAGCTAATTCACATGCAACTGCAAGCTCCTTCTCAAGCTCCTCTTGCTTTTCCTGCAGTCCTGACATACTCAAAGCATCTGCAATCTTCTGCTTGATCTGCTGCTCAAGAGTCTCGATCTTCTGACTACTCACTTTGGCGTCACCCGGACTCTGGCTCGCCTTTGCGGCCTCCACTTTCAGCAACTCAACCATGCTCTTGATCTCTGGTGTCCTCACCACCTCCTCAATCATCTCTCTGATCTCTCCGTTCAGCTTTTCAACTTTTTCTTGAATGTTTTCGTTCGGAACAAAGCTCTGCTCAGCAACATCCTTCACATTCGGTGTCACAGCCTCAAGCTCCAGACCCATTGAATTCAACACGCCAGCCATCTCTGCTTCCACCTCTCCTTTCGTCTTCAAAACTTTTTCCTTCAGCTCATCACTCAACTCTTCAAATGATGATGCTCCTGAGCTTGCAACCTCGGCTTTGATTGCCTCAACCTTCTCTCTAACTTCCGGGCGGTCCACGGCTTCTTGAAACCGCTTATTGATCTCATTTTTAACCGAAGCAGCTTCTGAAGCTGCCTTGGCTCTTGAAAAGTCTCTCAACATGTCAAGCTTAGATCTTAGGCTCTCGTAGTTAGGCGCTTCGCTCAAACGTGCACTGAACTCTTCCTTGAGCTTCTCAATCTTCTCTACCAGAATAGGGTGCACAAGATGCTCCTCTGCACTCGCTTTTGAGAACTCTCCACGCATTGCTGCTAATCTCTCTTCCAAACCCATTGCTCTTGCAGCTTCAGTGTACTCATCATCGATCTCTGACTTGAGTTTCTTAATCATCTCGTTTAGAACTTCACTGGAAGGCTGGTCCTCTGAAGACGTCTCCTTGGCTTTCAGAATCTGCTCCTTTAGCTTCTCAACTTCCCCCTCCAGCTTCCTGCTAGTGGAGACCATATCGTCTCTCCTCTTCATGTTGAGTTTCTTCTCCGGCTCTACTGGAGCATTCTCAATGAACACTCCAATCTTTCTGTACTTGGCCATCCTGTGCTTCACCAGCTCCTCCCCACTCATTTTTCCAAACTCCTGAAAAGAAAAAAAAAACAAAAACAAAACTCAGAACGTTTTCTGATCCACATCCAGCTTTGAGGCTACGTACATTCATGTTTTCATTGATAGCAATCTTTATCTGCTTCGACGTCCATGAAGGATCAGCATGAGCGCCACCAAGAGGTTCCTGCACAACATGCAAGAGAGAGAGAGTAACTCACTGATCCAAAGAGGCTAAAACAAATAGACTAGAGGTAGATGTAGTTACAGGTATGATTCCATCAGCTACGTTAAGCTTAACCAGCTCCTTGGAGGTGATTCTAAGCTTTTCAGCAGCCTGCATACACAAAAGTTTCACTCAGGTATAACATCAGATATTTACACAATTCAATTAGCAGAACAGTGTACATACCTCAGGAGCAGCCTTGGAACTATTCCACAAGATCGCTGCACATGCCTCTGGACTGTGAAAGCAGAATAAATAAACCAATCAACTTGTAAGAATATCATATCATCATCATCATACCTACATAAGAGGAAAATTCTTACCTGGCAACATAGAAAACTGCGTTTTCGAGCATCAGCATTTTATTAGCACAGCCAATAGCCAAGGCACCACCAGAACCACCTTCTCCAATGACAATAGAAATAATAGGGACTTTCAGACCGAACATTGTCCTCAGATTGTTTGCAATCGCTTCACCCTATTATACATATAAGCACTAAGTTGTTATGCTGCAGACAAACCAGTACACTTCAAACAAAAAAAAGACATATCATGTACCTGTCCTTTTTCCTCCGATTTAAGGTCTGCATAGGCTCCAGGAGTGTCGATGAATGTCACAATTGGGAAACCGTGATGGTCTGCGTAATACATCATCCGTAACGCCTTCCTGTAACTGTTCGTTGGCATTACAGAAGATTTGATGAGAGTGTTCTTTAACTATTTAACAACAAAACATGAAGCTCTTAAAAGAAAAAAAAACATAACATACCCATGAGGAGTAGGCATCCCAAAGTTACGCATTATATTTTCTTTGGTGTTTCTACCTTTCTGGTGACCGATGAACATATAACGTTTCCCATCTATGGTTCCAATACCTGTCACAATGGCTGGATCATCATAACCCGCCCGATCTCCATGAAGCTCCATAAACTGAAATTAAAAAACAAAAGTAGTTTTATCTCTAATGTAATGACAAAAAAAAAGAGAGGATAGTGATGAGAGAGCAGACCTTGTCAGTGATGTTATGTATATGATCAAGGAAAGTAGGACGGTTGGGATGTCTAGCAATGTTCACACGCTGTATGGGAGTGAGATGCGTGTAAAGATCTTTCAGTGCCTGTCTATACTTGGTTTCCAAAGTGATGATCTGATCAGTGAAGTCCAAACCAGTTTCAGCCGCCATCTTCCTCACCTGGCATCCCCCACCAAAAAAGGAACCAACGTTAGTTAAATGGCTTTTCTCAGATGCAAAGACAATGAATGAGTTTAGTATTTTGAGTTTCTTTACATCGAGAATCTTCTTCTCGAGTTCAACGAGTGGCTTCTCGAAATCAAGAGTGACAGGCTTTTGTGTGTTACCCAAGGGTTTGAAAGTGGAGAGGTAAGACAAGACTCCTCCTTTGACGTTGGGGTCAGGGTTGGAAGGCCAGGGGTGATCGAACTTTTTTCCTTTCTTGAGCCGAGCTGTCACATACAGGTTGTTGCTACTTTTGGTGGATGTAACCATTGCTCTTCTTCCTAGGGTTCTCAATGAGACACCAGTGACACCGTTGGTTGAACTACGCAGGTAGTCAGAAGCAGAAGCAGAGGCTCCACACAATGCTATGGATGAATGAGACATTGAAGCCATTCTTTAGCTCTAAAATAACAAATCCACCAAAAAAAAAAAGACAAATTGAGTCTGATGAGTTTCAAAAGCAATTGAATCCAAAAATGGGAAGATTCGTTTCGTTGTTCATTTTCAATACCAAAGGTATCAAAAAGAGAACTCACCTCAAAGAAGATAATGTCAGAGAGATCCAAAGACGAAGACTGTGGATTCAGAAGGGAATGAAGGAAGGAGGTAGAGAGAGCATCGAAGAGATCGTCGTCTATGAGAAAAAGAAGTGTACGCGAGCGTGTGAGAGAGCGCGTGGAAGTGTTTCGATATTTCTTAGGCAGAAGAAGAAGTACACAAACTAGTTCAGTTTTAATTGCCAACTGCCAGAGTTTTCCTGTTGGTTGCTAAAACCATAAAAAGTTCTAGACTTCGCTCTTTCGCACGTGTGGCGCCTCGTCCGTGTGAGATTTTAAAAAATGTGAAATTAAAAAAACTCCGTTGCCGGGACTCGAACCCGGGTCTCTCGGGTGAGAGCCGAGTATCCTGACCAGCTAGACTACAACGGATTGTTGTACTAAATAAAAATGTAACTATTGTAACAATAAATATTTCATCGCTCCCGACACTTTTTTTTTTTTGTCGACTCGCTCCCGACACTCTTTGGTCTGCTTCTGGTTGTTGGCGAGTCATATTTCACTTCTCTTATCATTCTGTCCGCATAGATTGATGTCCATGGAAGAGCTAAAACCTTCGAACAGTAACACTTCATTTCTCTTGCACCCTTTTTTTGTTAAAATCTGTTATCGTTTCAAACAGTTGTAATCTTTGCGCAGATAAGATTCTTGAGCAGCTGAGACATGGACTCGCTCGGTTCGAGCTTGTGTCCTCCCCTACACTTTCACTCTCCTCTGCTTCCTTCTTAGGCGCAAAGCAGAGCAATAGCTATGCCTTCTTCGCCAGAATCGGTTCCTCCTTGTGAGTTTTTTTTTTCTCGTTTTTTAAGGGTATATCCATCATCCAACTTAATCTGAGACTTTGAACAGTAAAGATCTTCTGTATATTGAATCTTCAGAAATGGGTCTCCAGCAGCGAAGAAGGTTGAGCAGTACGCGGTGGATAGAGTTACTGGGGATGGTCGCTGTCTCTTTAGAGCTTTGGTATACCTTTTTGGCTTATGTGGATTGTTATTGTTGAGTTTTTCTGAATCAACTGTTTTAATTGGTAGGTGAAAGGAATGGCCTTTAACAAGGGACTTACTATCAATCCCCGGAGAGAGAGAGATGATGCAGGTGTGACTCTTTATCTATCAGTATGCGTTGGCCTTATGGTTCTCTGGTTCATACATTGATAAAATAGCTTAGAAATCAAGAGGTTGATACTGAGTTAAGCTTTCTGAGTTTGTCCCTTTTTGCTTTCAGTCTGTTGGCTCTATCTCATCATACCTTTGTTTACTCACCATCTTTTCATGTTTTATTATGTGTTTCTGATAACTAAGAGATAAAAAAAAATGGAGTATTTACAAAGTATATTGGCCTTATGACTCAGAAATATGTCTTGCGGAATCTCTGGTTGCTAAGTAGCTGAGAAATCAAAAATGGAGTATTTCCATTTTTTCTTTCAAGTTTGTTGGCCTTATGGTTTTGTTGGAACACTGCTAAAATGTTTTGTGGATTCTCTGGTTTTTTGACTGACTTGTAGTTGAGAAATCTTATCCGTTTTAAATGTTAAATGATCTCTCTCCTTCATCATGTTTCTATGTGGCAAAACAACAACAAAAACTTGCATTACATCCACAGATGAACTACGAATGGCTGTGAAAGAGGTTATATGCAATGACCCTAAGGAAAGAGACAAGTACAAAGAAGCTTTAGTAGCTATCACTGTGGAAGAGTCTCTGAAACGGTGAGTCCACAATATTTCATTACTGCTTCCCACATTTTCTCAGAGAGTATTTGATTCTTCTTTGTGACATGGACCTTTTGCTTCAGGTACTGCCAGAGGATTGGAAGACACGATTTCTGGGGAGGGGAATCTGAGCTGCTTGTGAGTAGAGAGCTCCTTCTGCGTTGTAAAACTCTTATCAATTTTTTTAAAAAGTAACGGTGTTTTTGCTTTCAACAGGTTCTTTCCAAGCTATGTAAACAGCCAATCATCGTCTACATACCAGAGCATGAGGTAACCTTGAGTCTTAAATAAACAAGGATCCTTGTTTCGTTTGTTCTATTTAAACCAGGTCTCAGTTTGTATTCGGATCTTGTTTTGCAGCATAGGAGAGGAGGAGGGTATGGGTCGGGGTTTATTCCGATTGCAGAGTATGGAGCTGAGTTTAGAGGAGGCTGGGGAAAAGGGAACAAGACCAAGAATGTTGTTAGGCTTCTTTACAGTGGTAGAAACCATTATGATCTGCTTCGCTAGACCTGAGATGATTGAAGTTTTCTACTTCCTGTTGGAATCCATGATTCCAAATTTGTTTAAAAACTTTCAATGCAAAAAACATGAACATGTACCAGTTCTCCCTTCTCTGCTATAGGTGGATATTTCAATTGAATTTGGATTCGGTTCAGTTTGACTACGTTTGGGTTTAGTATGGTTTACTTTGATTTGGTTACATAGTGATTTAGTTTTTAGTTCAGATCAAAAAATAAAATTTGTCTCTTTCCGATTAGAAGTTTTAGTTTGGGGTATTCAATTTAGAAATTTAAATGAATTTGAAAGAATAGAAGTTTCTGTTCTAATTGATCAGTTAGGTATTTCGTCAACTTTTTAATTTTTATTTTATTGGATCATGTATTTAAAATCATTCTACTAAAATAATTTAAAATTAAGAACGCATATGTTTCATTTAATTTATGTTAAAAATTGGTGTACATGTTAGATATTAGTATGGAAAGATAACTATAAAATATTGTTTGATTTTAGAGTTGATAGATGTAATTGCATATATATTTTATATCCGAAAATATGATATATTAAAAATAAAAATGTAAAAGAAATCACTAAATAGACTAAAAGAAAACTGAGATCTAAAGAAACGAATGATCGTTCGCTGAAGAACAATAACGAAGACTAATCAGATCTAAAGAATAATGCTAAGACTAATCAGTAATAAGAACTTGTCAGATATATAAATCAATAGAAAACTTATTTCAGATGTGAAAATGTGAAATGAAATCAATAAAGAGACTAGAGGAGAACCTGAGAGAATCATGAGAATCAGTTAGCGAGCAAGAATCAGCACAGAAAACACTAGTTCGTTTCTTTAGATCCCAGTTGATGATTCTCGCTCGCTAACTGATTCTCGTGATTCTCTCAGGGTCTCCTCTCTTTAGTGATTTCCTTTCACATTTTCACATCTGAAATAAGTTCTCTAGTGATTTATATATCTGACAAGTTCTTATTACTGATTAGTCTTGGCATTACTCTTTAGATATGATTAGTCTTCGTTGTTGTTCTTCGAACAATTGTTTCTTTAGATCTCAGTTATCTTCTAGTCTCTTTAGTGATTTCCTTTCACATCTGAAATAAGATCGTTTAGCATTACTCTTTAGATCTGATTGGTCTTTGTTCTTCAGCAAAGAAATTGTTCGTTTCTTTAGAATTGATTAGTCTTCATTCATCATCATCCATCTAATCTCTTTATCTTCAACTTTATTACTCATGTCTCATATATCTAGATGGTGGGTCTCCGATGGTTTTGGCAATTTCCTATGTACTTAGCTAGTGTAATCATCAACCAGACTATGGGAATTCATCAACCAGACTATGGGAATATTATGTGCTATCTCTTTTGTAAGACAGTTGAGTTCTTGATGAAAAAGGCTAGAAAACTACCGCCCCATGAAAACTTGTCCAGCCAGTATCTTGTTGTAATCTGTAATTGTTTTTGAAATGAATTCAGTAGACATTTTATTATAAAATGTAAATAATAATTCTTATTATTCAAGCTAGGATTTGAAGAGATTTATTTATTAGATATGTATGTCAAAGTTATTGATATAGTATATTTGGAAATGGAATGTTTGCTATCAATTTAAAAATTATATTATCTATTCGACGATATTTGTTATAATCCATATTACAATAGAAGAACAATTTTTTTTATATTATGTATAGTCTTATCTCCACATTTTATATAGTAGAATTTTTTTTTCTAAAATAACTTTTATATTTATCTGACATGTAATGGTTACTATTTTTATAAATTAAATTTGTGTTCCTTCTTTGTGCATTTTGATACAAAGATTCAAAAAGTTAGTGAAAATTATAAGAATTGTATTCTATCAAATTTAATTGTATTCCTTTAAAACTAAAACTAAAGAATTAGTCAAATACATTAAATCCTCATTGAATTATTCAAAATACTTCAAAATCTGTTTATCCTGTCTACAATTGGATTCTTTAAAAATCAATTAAAATCTTGAATCCTATATCATTTTAGACATCTTAATTTTAGTAAAATAGTTAATTGATTTGGATAATTTTATTTTTGATTATATTGGTTGTTGAATTTGAGGTGACGGTATTGAATTAAGAAGTTCAATTGAATTAGAAGGAATATAAGTTTCCATTAACTTCTTTTCTTATTCAATCAAGAATTTCACCAGTTCTTTTCAATTATTGTGTTGTTAGATTAAGTATTTATAATCATTCTTCTAAAATCATATAAATTATAGTGTTATTAAATTTAGTGATTGTCTAATTCCATTAAATATTTGTGTTACTCAATTTTTGGTGGATTTTGTAATAAGTGTATTTGAATTTAATAGAAAATCTACCAAAAATGTAAAGAACCAATTATTTGTCTTTACACTGAAATTTGAAGAAATTTGTTTTTATATTTTTTTATCTATCAGATATATAGGTCAAGATTATTGATCACTGTAATACAAGAGATTTGAAACATAAATTTCAAAATATGTTATTTGACGAATGATAAAAATATATCATTTGTCATAATTTATGTTGCTATGGAATTGTATTATTTTCATTTTCATTATTTTTTACATTGTTTTTTTTTAATTCACATAAACGGCTTATCAAACATAGAAAATGATATTTTAAAAAATTAGTTTAGACGTCCATCTAAATAACAATTTTCTACAAAAATTTTAGTTAATAGAACATTAATATTTTAATAATTAAGTTTTTTATTCAATTTTTTCTTAGATATTTTTTTCTATTTATATGAAAAATAATTAAATTTTTTGTTATTTTTATTATTCAAATTTTTAATAATCGTTTCCATCATATACAAAGACTAGTTCCTAGAATTTAAAAGAATTGATGTCTATCAAATTTACTTGAATTCTTTTAAAATCCAAAACGTCAGAATTAGACAAATGAATTAAAATCTTTATCGAATCCTTTAAAATACTTTGTATATATTCAACTGATTTCTTTTAGAATCAATTAATTTTCAATAGAAAACCACCTTCAGTTCATTTTTTTTTAAATGATGAAACTAATTAATTAAAGTTTTAAATTTTCATTTAAATTGTAGTTGAATTTGGTTGAAGAATTGGATAACTTGGGTTAATTTTCGTTAGTTTGATATAAACGGATAACTGACTTCTTATAAAATTAGAAATAATTAAATTCTGAACCAAACATTTTGTTTCGGTTTGGCAGGTTTGATTCGGTTAAGTTCTGCAGGCCAAGAACTTTATGTTAATTTACTTGAAAGAAAAAAAAACAGGATCGTGGCTCTGTGCTCCGATCTCTCTCTTGATCGTGAATCAATATCGTCTCCGTCGATGAGTACCTTCCCTTAATCGGTTTTCTGTTAAGACCAATCGTGGATTTCATTTCCAAAAGTAAGTCGGACTTTTTTTCTCTCTAGTGAAGATTCATTGTCGAATGTTTGTATCCTAAAAGTCTCTCAGATCAAACTCAAGAGATTGATTGGTTAATTAATGATCTCGATTGCTCATGTTTTAGTCTATAGATATCATATAATTTGCAAAGTTCTTAGCTCTTGAATTGAAAATTTCCTCTTTCAGAAGGGTTACTGTATGGATGTTGCTATTTCACATGATCAATTGCACATAAAACTTGAGAAAGTTTCCTCCTTTCAGCCCAATTGATTGCTACCCTAAGTTCCTTTTTGATGTATGGTTCTTACTCTCTCTTATTGAAGCTGTAGTAGTAGTAGTAGTAGTAGTAGTGTGTTTGTGTCACTTTTTGTATGAATCTGAGGCTTATTGAAGATGTAGTACTATGTGTATGTGTCACTGTTTGTATGAATCAAAGGCTTTTATTGCTTCACAGGTCCTGACGAAACAAGATGGCGAACGTCTCTGTTGCTGCGGAGTGGCAGCTTCTCTACAACCGATATTACAGGAAGCCTGAGATCTACCAGATGAGATGGAAACATGTAGATTTGAGTCGCAACAAGGTGGCCTGCGCCTCCTACGGTGGTCCCATCGCAGTCATTAGAGATGACTCCAAGATTGTCCAGCTCTACGCCGAATCTGCTCTAAGAAAGCTCCGCATCTTCAACTCAGCAGGTGTGCTCCTCTCCGAGACTATCTGGAAGCACCCTGGTGGACGCCTCATAGGAATGGCATGGTCTGATGATCAGACACTCATCTCCATTGTCCAGGACGGCACCATCTACCGTTACAACATCCACGCCGAGCTAGTTCAGCCTAATGTGACGATGGGGAAAGAGTGCTTTGAGCAGAACGTGGTGGAGTGTGTCTTCTGGGGGAACGGTGTCGTCTGCTTGACGGAAGGAGGACAGCTGTTCTGTATTTCAGACTTCAAGACGATGAAGCCTTATAAGCTTGCTGATGTCCCGGGGTTAACGGAAGACGATATGCTTCAGCCGACTTGCTTGGCTGTGAGGGAACCTCAGTACACCATGTCTGGTAACGTTGAGGTGTTGGTAGCAGTTGGCGATGAGATTTATGTTGTGGATGAGGACGAGGCGCAGACTATTAGGTTCGATGAACCTAGTGGCGAAGACTCTGAGATGCAGAATGATGATTATGGGAATCTGATTGGACCGGTGCAGAAGATGATTGTATCACCTAATGGAAAGTTCCTAACACTCTTCACTCATGATGGGCGGATTGTTGTTGTTGGCATGGAATCAAAGCAAATTGCTATTGACTACAGCTGTGAGGTATGTATGCATCATTGTTTTTTTTATATGATTTGTTTCTTTCTCATAGACTGTTGTGATTTATCTGTGTCTTTACTTTTTTTTTCTAGTCAGCTCTTCCTCCTCAGCAAATGGCATGGTGTGGAATGGATAGTGTGCTCCTCTATTGGGATGAGGATTTAATGATGGTGGGTCCTTTGGGAGATCCAGTACACTATTTCTATGATGAGCCTGTGATTCTCATCCCAGAATGCGATGGAGTGAGGATATTATCTAACACTAGCCTTGAGTTTCTGCAAAGAGTACCTGATTCTACTGAGTCAATCTTTAAGATTGGAAGCACATCACCTGCAGCTTTGCTGTACGATGCTTTGGATCATTTTGACAGACGAAGTGCTAAGGTATGCCTATTACCGTCTACACCAAGAAATGTTTTATAATTATTATTTAGTTGATATAGGTGATGAAGTTGAATTTGGTTTTATTCTGTCAGGCAGATGAAAATTTGAGACTAATTCGTTCGTCGCTGTCTGAGGCTGTTGAATCCTGCATTGATGCTGCTGGTCATGAATTTGATGTAACTCGGCAGAGAGCTCTCTTACGAGCGGCAAGTTATGGACAGGCTTTCAGCAGGTTAGTCTTAAAAAAAAATTGAGTTTCTAGTAATCAAACTTCTGAGACTAACGCTCAGTGAGCATTGACAGCAATTTTCAGCGTGATCGTGTTCAAGAAACTTGTAGAACTTTGAGGGTTCTGAATGCTGTTCGTGATCCTGATATTGGCATACCTCTTAGCATTCAGCAGTACAAGGTCTTTGCAGTTTATATAATTTTTCGACAGAAAGTGTTGCAGACACTTGCAGCTACTATTTCCTCATGAAATGTATATGGCTTGCAGTTACTAACACCAGTGGTTTTGATTAGTCGCCTAATCAATGCTCATTCCCACCTTCTTGCTCTTCGGATATCTGAGTACTTAGGAATGAATAAAGTAAGTCAGAGGATATTCTACTTTTACCCCGTGACGCACTCCTCCTATCTAAGGTTGGGCCTTAGAATGATTGTGGATTTCTGTTGTTGGCGTCGTGTAGGAAGTGGTGATAATGCATTGGGCGTGTGCAAAGATAACTGCTTCGCCATCAACTCCAGATACTCATCTTCTTGAAGTTCTACTTGATAAGGTTCAAATTCTATTTTATTTTTAGTCTTTGCAAGATACGTATAGAGAGATGAGGGAAACACATGGACTTAGGACGATGTTACATTGAATTTTTCAGCTCCAGCTATGCAGAGGAATATCTTATGCTGCAGTGGCCACTCATGCTGATAACTGTGGGCGTCGAAAGCTGGCTGCAATGCTAGTTGAACATGAACCACGCTCCACGAAACAGGTTTGTCTATCTAAGATAACCCACCTTCTGCTAGGATTCTTAATGCAGAAGTAAATAAGCCTTTATGGTTCTTAGTTTCACATGTTTTGTGATCACTTTCTGTAATTCCAGGTTCCTCTTCTATTAAGCATTGGAGAAGAAGATACCGCTTTAGTGAAAGCAACTGAGAGTGGTGACACCGACCTGGTTTATCTTGTTATATTTCATATATGGCAAAAGGTGTGTGAGTAGTTTATTTTTCTTATGTTACACTTAAACTATCAATTTGTATGTTGCGCTATTCTAACAAACAAGAACTGTCTTTTTTTTCTTTCTAATTTGTGGTGGTTGACCAGAGGCCTCCTTTGGAGTTCTTTGCGATGATACAAGGCAGAGTTTTGGCACGTGACTTATTTGTAGCTTATGCACGGTAGGAGAAAAGCTTATTCTACCTAGCATACTTGATTCTTACCTCTCACTCTTCGAAACCAAGCAGTTGTGAACACTGTTACTTTGTAAGTAGTATCTAACACTGTTATAAACAAAATCTCCTGCTCTAGGTGTCATAAACAGGAATTTCTGAAGGATTTCTTTTTATCTACGGGTCAGATTCAGGTGCGTATCATGATCTAGATGTTCAGAAGCTAAGTTGGGAAAATTTGTTTCCTGTTAAATCGTTGGAAGTTGACCATCAAATGAATGCTGGTTGTTTCAGGAGGTAGCTTTCCTTCTATGGAAAGAATCATGGGATATGGGGAAGAACCCAATGGCTAGCAAAGGATCTCCGCTGCACGGTCCACGCATAAAACTAATAGAGAAAGCCAGCAACCTTTTCTCTCAGACAAAAGAACACACTTTTGAGTCTAAAGCTGCTGAGGAGCATGCAAAACTACTGAGGTAATAGATTGTAAGCCAGTAGCTCTCTTTTTCTAAGGCATTCTCTCTGTACTGGAAACTTGATTAGTCAATGCATTCTTTTTCTTCATCTTCTGCTCGTAAACTGTTGTTTTATTTGCTACATGTTTTTAGGATACAACATGAGCTAGAAGCTAGTACGAAGCAGGCTATTTTTGTTGATTCAAGCATCAATGATACTATACGTACATGTATTGTCCTGCGTAATAACCGCGCTGCAGCAAAAGTGAAGTCAGAATTCAAGGTCTACTGGTTTTGTTTTTTCCCTACCGTCTTGTGCGATGAATAATCGTGTGAGCACGTCATCTTCACCACATTATCTTTTGGAATTTTCAGGTTTCTGATAAAAGATGGTATTGGCTTAAGACATTTGCTCTGGCTACAATCAAAGACTGGGAAGCACTCGAGAAGTTTTCAAAGGAAAAGAGACCACCAACAGGTAAAGTTTTACAGCCTTAGTTTCTTTGTTAGTTTATCCTCTACTAGTGTGGGATTAAAAAATTAAGGGCAAGCATATTCGTCTCGGCTAATCTTGTGTATTTAACTGACATTTATATCATGAAAGGGTTCCGTCCATTCGTGGAGGCGTGCATTGATGCAGATGAGAAAGCGGAAGCTCTAAAATACATCCCCAAGCTATCAGATCTTGTGGAAAGAGGCGAGGTATGCTCTGCATATAATTAACATATGTGCTCGTGGGTTCGACAATGGTTTTAAATCTACCAAAGCCTTTAGTATGAGTTTGTGTCTATGTGGTGGTGTCTCAGGCTTATGCTCGTATTGGAATGGCGAAGGAAGCCGCTGATGCAGCGGCTCAGGCAAATGATGGAGGAGAGTTGCTGGAGAGATTCAGGAAGACTTTTTCACAGAATGCTATTTTTGATACCTTGAAAATGCCTTTCCAAGGAGTCTCCTAGAGCTTTAAGAGTCCTCCTCAAGTTACAGCGACATTATCGTTTTGCCCTCGGATTTTCTGAGATTTTTGTAACTAAACTCACAAGAGTGTGTAAAAGATTGTATGTGTGAGTGAATTAAAATCATGTGAAAAAAGTTGATTGCTTTCTCCTTGCGTAATATTTTATTATATGTTTCGAGAAGGCCTCTATATTATTGAAATAGAATTATAAAATTAAATTAATCCTGAATTTTTTATCTTATTTATAATACCATACCACTAGAATATTAAATCAAACTGTATTTAAAGAAATTTTTTATTTTCCTAATTTAAATAGTAGATTTAAGTATTTAATGTTTTTCCTAATTTAAATAATAGATTTTTAATCGAATTTAAACCGAAATAGATTTCCTAATATATTTTGTATTAACATATTAATATTTTTTATATTTATTAATAAGAAAAAATAAAATAAAAATAACACATCAAAATCAATTTATATAACATATAAATAAAATATAAAATAATTTATTCATAAATTATTATTATAACGCTTTCATAATAGAAGTCCAATTAGGTATAAATATTAAATTTTTATACGCTACATTGTGATGTAATAGACCACTAAAATCACAAAATATAATTATTCAAATTAATAAATAAAATTGTTTTTTTTTAATGTTATATTAACAAGTATATAATACATATTAATCTACACACTCAAATATATATATATATATACACATATATTATCATTAGTACAAAAAAAAATTTAGAGTGAAAGCAAATATTTTTACGGACACGAGTCAAGATATATGAATAAACAACAACAACGCAAACAACAGTCGGCAGAGAAGCGCAAAACAATAGGACAATTATCTTATTTTAGTTCTTGTTATTAAAAAAATCACTAAAACTAGAAATTTTGAATAATAATAGATTTTATAAGTTATTAAATATTTATCAAATCAATAACATTAGATTTATTAAAAATATTAGAATTCATTAACCAATAACAATAGAATTTGAGAATTTTAATAATTATTACAAATTCATGTCCCACTAGCACCCCTATCAAATATTATGATTCTAAATTGTTATCTTTATATTTGTAATTCAAGACATTTTAATTTGTTTTCAATTTCTCATTGTTTTTGTATTCCACTTATACAGTTTACACTGTTTTTTTAGCAAGCCACGAACTATAGAAAGAAAGCTTTGTCAATCGATTTGAGATCTTCATTCAAATAGCCATCGGTACTTCTCTGTCTTCTTATTATGTTGATCAACTCAACCCAATAACTCGTTCAACGACTTCTACAAAAACAAGAGACATAAACCATACCGCTAGAGCTTTGGAGGAATCTCCCTCAGTCAAAATCAAAGTACACATATTTGAATTCTTCCCTCCAACTTGCCTGGCATCTTCTAATTTATCAGGTTGAACTTCTCCTCCCCTCTGTGTTAGCAGCCATGGTTCTGAAGAGAGCTTGTCTGAGAGCACCAAATCAACACACCAAAATCATCATTTAGGTCACAAAATCGCTAAAAATAAGCATCATATATTATCAAAATCGTGCTTATTATATAGTGAAATCGCAATTTGGAGAGCTGGAGGCAAGATGAGGACAGATCAGAGCTATGTAAGTAAGTAAGTAGTGTGTCGTGATCTATTGCCTTCAAATCGGCTATTATGAAGAAAGTGCAAGCAGCAGGCTCAGACCAGCCTTCAAATCATGATTTGGTCACAGAATCGGTAAAAATAAGCATCGCATAGGTATTATACGATTTATTTGTAGTGTTGTATGGAGTGTTTAATGCAGATGATTTATGTTGCACTTGACACAGATGTTAGTGTTTTGGTGATTTCAGCTAAAAAGTTGAATTTGAATTGGAATTCAAAAATGATGAGGATGGACCGATAGGCCGGACCACTGAACATGTTGAACTCACCTATGGTTTAGATTTGTCTAAACTGGTTGGTGTTGTCAACAAGCTCAATAATCCAACAGTGATGGAAAGTAGGTAAAATTTCATAGTATAGTGATAGATTAATCAAATAGATTTGCTATGATCCACTGGCCATTCATAAAACAACTAGACGTGATTCACTCATGGAATATCTTGACAAAGCACAATCTTTGAACAAAAAATGAATCAATCCATAAATTATGGAATTGTAACAAAATTTCTAAAAGAATTACAATTTAATATCTGAATGAATGCATCTAATTTTCTTTCTCTTTATAATTGTCTTCTTCCTACAATCAAATTGATTTGTAAGGGTCAAACTCGCAACTATGATTGATCCTCCCTTTGGGCTTTGGCTCTTATTTACTAATGATTGCTGTTTTCAGTTATTACTTTTGCTCTTTGTTATTAACCTGATCTCTTTATTATAGGTTATGCTTACTGATCAAATCATCTCTTCTTTGAAGGTAAGAAAGAAAACGGAGAGAAATTTGCTCCTTGATCTTTGCGTTTAAAAACATTAAAATATAAAAGAAGTATAGAGTACTCCATACGAAACACAAAATTTGTAAAGATGCTTTTGTTGTTATGAGATAAGCAAGAAGTAAATAAAACAAGGTGGAGAGTCTCTTTTTCAGTTAGCTTTGTTGGCATAAGGCTTCTTTTTGGTGATGTCTTTCTTAGGTTTCAACTTGTCTGATCTTCCTGACTTCTTTTTCTCCTTCTTGTCATTGTACATGTTTATCGCCTATAAATCACATTTAACTCAACGGATCAACACAAAAATTTCACATACAAAACATATCAGACAACCATAGAGGAAAGAGCTTTAGAAGTTTTTCAATTTTTTACCTTTCCAACATTGAGGATCTCATGTGAATGCTTCGATAATAACTTGCCAAGTACTTTATTAGTCTGTTCTTTTTCCTCATCAATCACCCCATACCTTGGTACAACTGGTAAATACTGCCAAAAAAAAAAAGAAAAAAAAAACATCAGACAAAATTTGACTAAAAGAGAAGGTAGAAGAAAGAGTACCTTGTGATGTTTGCCTTGCTTCTTGGGAGGTTTTTCTCCAGGCAACTTTTTATCGAATTTACCACCACTAGCTGTCGAAGTAGCAGCTAAACCTGCCACATCTCCAAGTGCATCCTTTCCAATTTTCTGTGGCTGAGTTTTGGTGCCTGATATGGGCAATGCTGTTACAGCTAGCTGGACATGGCTGCAAGTAAAAAACCATTTGGATCTTCAGTTACCAAAACCATGAAACTAACTTGTAATGCTTAATCGAAGTTGTTAATATACCTGGGCAAAGCACCAGCTTTTGCAGCTGTCTTCAAGTTTTGTAGTCGATTCTTTTCTTGCTTTCCAACTCTCTTCTTTTTATCGTCCAGTCTCTTGGCAAAAGGATCTTCTCCTGGTTCTGCAGTTAAAGCCAAGAACAATTGTAATGCCATTTCAATCGAAACAATGCAGTTGTCACAACAATTACATTACATATACATGCTTCATTAAGAAAGGTACTGGATGAAGCAAACGATAAGAAACTTACCATCTGATGCCTTTGCTTCAATAATGGGAATGTCATTATCATCGTTAACACGGTCGTAACCATGGCGACGTTTAAACTGATCAGTTGTTTCGTCGTATACAATCTTGTCCTTCTTGCGCTTCTGTATACCTAAGAAACATAAACAATTTGGAGCAAAACACATTATTATCAAGAAACTACAGAACAAAGAGATCAAACCATCAAAACCAAATCTCTATTTACCTTTCTTAAGAGCAAACTCTTCCCACTTTGTAGGAGGCTTAGGCCTTGGAAGCTGGGAGAGATAAAAGGAGATGGTTAGCATGCTTACAGTACAATCAAAAGATGAAGTGACGAGCAAAATGAAAATAGGTTGTCTTCTTCTATATCTACTGTTCTGTCAACTTACTAAACCAATACTGAAACAACATCCATAGGTGATAATGAAGAGTAAGAAGAGGATCAATGTTACATGTTTCTCTCTAGGGAGTTTGGTTGTAGGAGGAGGCAACTGGACAAGGGGACCATCAACACTTTCAGTAGAAGGAAAGTTGAAAAGAGTATCAGCTATCGCCTGAACAAGTTTTGTTCCCTCCGTAACGCATTCCTTCACAAGCTCCTCTCTATAACAAATTTGTAGAAAAAGGAGACCATCAAATAAAAGAAACAGAAATCAAAACTCTCAACAGAGAACAAGTAACTCAGTATGCATTGGTCCCTAATAACAGAAGGCTGTAACTGAGAAAGACGTTCAGAAACTCTTAACAAACAAACCGCTGAGAAAAAAATGCCAGTAACAAGTAGCTAGACACAACCCTTTTGATTTGGGATGATAATAAAGACTACATATCTCACTCTCGTGCTTCAGGGGATTGATATAAAGACAAAAACATGGAAACAGGGTTTATGTTCCTGTCGGAGACAAGGAGAAAAGAAACAGACTTTACAAGAAAAAATGCGGAACTTTACTTGTAATAGATAACATTACAACAAGTAAGCATATGAATCCACCTCAAATCAATTAAAATCAAGATACTATATAATCGCATTAGGAGCCGCCGCCAAGACGAGAAAGGAGAGAAAAGGACGAACCTTGAAGACGGGGCAGAAGGGAACCGGTGATTGGGATTGAAAGCTAGAAGATTTCCGACATCGATCTGGTAGATTTGGTCCATCTCCGTGTCCATGTCGTCTTCCCACCGTCTCAGAGAGTGGAATGGAGGAAGAAAGGCACTTTTTATTTTTGTTAGGGTTTTGCAATGTTTTTGAGTTAAAGTAGTTAAACCTTCCTCTCTCTACCAATTTAAATAACGGAACATTTAACCGAACGGTTCTGTATTAAACCAAATTATTTTTAGTGCTATATTAATAGACTAGATATTTTCCCGCGCAGTTGCGCGGATGGCTAATTTCTTTTTATATATGTTGCAAAATAAAATAAAATATTTTCTAAGAAAAGAAAAGTACAATGACATTAACATATATAGTAAATATTTAAGAGTTACATGTACTAATCAAATTTTATTTAAGCGTTACTTTGGAATTATATGTTGACAAAACAAAATAATTGACTTTAGCAACAAAACTATACATGTAGCTAAAGTAACTAAAAGACTAATCCAAATAGCTTTAAAATAGTTAAACAGTTTACACATTATTATTTATTTATTTTTGCTTAAACAATTTACACATTATTTGCTAGATTATTATCTTGCTCTTGTTAGTAACTTATCTTTGCTTAAACAACTATTTAATTATTGCGTTCTACTATCTTCATCAGTAGATAATTATGCAAATCTAATTAAAATATATATTATTAAAATCACATGTATGTGAGCACTATATAACATAAAAATGCATGAATGTAAATCAATTAACAAAACGAACATGTAAAATAACAAAGTCAGCATATAACCAAAAGAATGATAATTTGCATAAGAGTAATTACCAATGTCATTTTCACGTTCTTCATCAGTGGTAAGAAGATGACGTATCCTTTCTTTTTCCCTATAATGAACATAATAACATAAACTTCTCAGTGGACTTTGATAAAAAAAAAGCCGACACTTCTCAGTAAAGAAAATTCAAAATCATTGAAAGTTTTTTATAGCTAACTGAAAGAAAATATCAAAACACTCATGTTAGTTGTCTTTTTTGTCTTCCTTAGAAATAAGCCACTCAACAATCTCTTTTTTTGTTTGTCAAAGAAAAAAAAAGAAAAAGAGAGAATTAATCTACCTCAAAAAACAATTTATATAAGAGAGTCCTAAAAATTATTGTTACTTCAATTGTTGTTGACAAATGCTTTGATTTCTATTCGTTTTGTGTAGAATTAAGCCGAGGAAACTCAATTGAAATCTTCAATATGAACTATGCAAAAAAGAGTAGTTACAAAAGTGTGTAAGATTTTGATCACAAAGTGTGTGTACCTTTTCATCCACAAGGATAGCTTGCATTCCCAGAACAACTTTAGATGTAGTCCCAAATCCGAGAGACCATCACTCTGATTTTCCATTTTTTGAGATGAATTGAACAGGCAAATAGAAGTACTCCAGTGGCATCTTCAACCTAAGTTCTGGAGAGAGAGAAATGATTATGTATTAGAGAAAAGGAGAAGAATGTTTCTAAAAAAATTGATAGAAAGCATAAACTTGAAACATAGCGACAACAGTGAAAAATAGAAAGATGAAACGATGTTGAAAAAGAAAAAGAGAATAACATATAAACTAACTTTGTTCAGAAATAATAATAATGTGTAAACTAACTTCATGGTTGATCGTGCAGTGATAAGTTGAGAATAATTAGGAGATTAGTTTGTATGATAAAAACGTGTAGTTATCAATATTTGTCTCCTTTTATTGTTAAATTAATTTATAGAAAATATTTAAAATAATCTTTGAAGATATAATTGACAAAAACACAAAATTGATATCTAAATTTATATTAATAAGCCGTGTAAAAAGTAATAATATTGAAGTATTGATTATGGATGCATGCACATGGGTAAACGTAATCAATCCTTCATAAATACTCAAAAAAGAAAACGTTAACTTATATTTGCTGCAGGAAAACTCAAGATTAATAACAATAGAAACTTACTTTTTCTTTGATGATGTTGTAGACACGATGCAATAATGCAATGATTGTTTGTTTATGTAAAATTTTGCCCTAGGTATAATTTAGAGAACATAGCCTTGATTGAGTAGATTAATTTATACTGAAGATAAATAAAATAATTTTAAGTATGTTAACGTGAGTTTTTGAGAAAAATTAGGAATAAAAATAGTTGAAGATTTAGATTGCTGAAAATCAGGAGAAAGAATTTTTTTTTTTTAATTTTGTAAAGCTTTTCCACGTGTCAGTATTTTATTCGCTAGGTGACTTGCGCTTTAGTATATAGGGATTCATATTGCATACATAACTCAACCAAATCAAAAGAGGAAAAAATAACTAATACTATTTTTTTTTAACTACTTTATTGAATCGTAAGAAAACCATATGGTTTGGTACAAAAAGGATCGCAACGATCACTACTACGGTACTACCTCAATCTAAATAAGATTTATGAGCATAAATAAAAATCTGCTTGAATCAAACGATGGAGCCAAGCTGGTCCTCCTAGTGCTAGGTACGACTGAAGTCTACCATCACGGAACATATTTTTAGCAATTTCTCTCACCACCTTGTTAGACAACCTTGACTTTGTTTCAAAAGCAACTGATGCAAAGGAAACACATAACGTATTGATCTACGCAGCTTCTTTCTATAAGTCTTGGAATTGGTCGAAACAAGGAGAGACAAAGATCGACAAAATGACCTAAACCTTAAAAGAATGTGAAGGTGTTTGTACATGAACCAACATACATAATACGTTAGAAATCAAAGAAATTAAATGCGGAATGAGACTTCATCAATTTCTGGAGTATAAAGGTATATGGCTTAACTTGAGGTCTTGGTTATTTAATTATCGTTACGCTAGATATAGAGGATGAATCCACATGTCAGAAAGGTGAAACACTTGAAAGTTGAAACTATACTTTATCCAAGTGAACAGAGTTCTCTTGATCACGAGTTTTAAGGTATCTAACAAGTTAAATAACAAATGAACCGAGTCTCACATGCATTGATCTCTTTAAAGACTAATCAATATATAAGAATATAACTAAGAATAATTACTAAGTAAGTATACCTGTTGTTTCCATCTGGGAACTGATAGTATAAGATATATATGTGACTGAAACAAGTATACTTACTAGTAATTAAGTCTCCAAGACCTCTAACTAACTCTTCGAGTAAGCCTATATAAATCATTTTGACCCAGATTTCAGCGTTATATAATGTTTAACATAAAAGAAAACCACATAAATGTTTCCACAAACAAGAATTTTCATATGAAACTAAACAATTTATAACTTTGACTAGATAACTTTTCTACCATTTTTCTGTAACTGCATTTTTGCGTTACGAAATACAATTCTAACCGTTTCTATGACTGGTTTTATTTAATCCACCAACGTATTCTCGTTAATCGTTTATTAAAAGCAAGCAAATTTGTAGGCATTTATTGTACCGTTGATTATATACTGTACAAAACTGATAGCCTATCATTCATCACATGTGTTCATACTCTCAATGGCTCAAACTGAAGGCAATACAGATACTATGATAACATTCGTAAAGTTCAAAACATCTCTAAATATTAATCGTTTTGCAAAATGTAATTCTGCCGTCTTCATAGTTTTTTTAGTACACGATCTGAAAAATGTACAAACGATATGGTACTTTACTTGCGCAAATGACAAGTTCACATGTAGGAACGAGAGAGATCGTGTATCGGCCGTCTGATTCGGATCGAATGGCCATAATGCTGAAATTTTTTGCCGACCGGCTTGAGATCCGGAAAGTGTTTGCCTGTTTGGAATGTATCCACGTGGTAGCATCAGAGAGGAGGGTGATGAATGTGGTTGAGGGTTACGTGTCCTATTATGTTGGCGGTAAATCTAAGTTTTGGCCTACATGATATTAGATTAACTAAGTGTTTTAGCTTTTTCTAACCCTAATCAAAATCAATTAGCTAAAATTGTTACTAAAAGAAAATAGTTTTAAATTAGGTAATGATAACAACTAAGTTGGAATTTGTTTTTCGAAATTACTTTTAAAGAAAACAAAATAAGGGAAAACGAGCGGCATGTGTGGCGTGGCACATGTGTCGTGTTATGTGAGGTAATGCAAATAGTAATGTCGAAGATAATGTAATAATAATAAACAATGTCATTTAGTTGGTAAATTCCATTTTATTTTATTTTGTTTGTTTTTAGATGATAAGATATGATGTATATTTTTACTAACACTACTAATTACTAAGGTGTTTTCTCTATTAAAAAGGTTAACTAATACATTGTTATATCTTAGTCGAACAATTGAATGTACAAACATTTTGAACTGGTATTGAATATACTTAGTTTTCCATGAGAATATCATTCATTTTTATGAATGAAATTACTCTATTTTCTTTTGTATTTAGATGGTGATTTACGTAAAGTTGTTCAAAAGAATTGATTTGAATATGATGTGTAGTATCAAATGTATTTGGTTGTACTGAAACCCCTTTTCAGAGGAGCCAAATGTATTTGGTGACAGTTTCCAAAGATCATTGAGAAATTGTTTCTAATGTTAAAGCTTGGACAAAAAAATAACTCTCATGGGTCATGGTGATGTTACCAGCTTTCAAAATCAAATCCTTCACATACCCACGGTAATGTCTTAAGAATTTGGTTCTCAATGCGCTCAACGGATTAAGAATTTGTTCTTTCCATTGACATATTTGTTCTCAATGGATTTTCTTTTTCTTTTTTTTTTTAGATACATCAAATTTATAAGGTATTCTCTAGCGAAACCTAAACAAGACAAATGCTAAAACAAACAGGAATGAAAAAGGCAAACAAACCAGGTCTAAAGGCTTCTACACCCAGGTCTGGGGTTCGATTCCCAGACTATGCAATTTATTGCAGATTTTCTCAAATCCAGGTTTCAAGTCCCGGAGAGAGCGCGATTTATTAGGCAACTATGCAGATTATAGAAGAAAGGATTACAGGCAACTATGCGATTATGGAAGGAAGGATTACAAGAGATCTTCAACATGGTGCAAGTAAATCTGATCAGGCGTGGATCTTCATAGGACGGCTCAGATGATGCAGTTAGGTGTAGATCTTCATAAGACATGTAGTATTGTCGGTTGTCGAATCGTCTATGTAATGTTCCTAATAATTGTAATTGTAATATCATAATAAATCAGCGTTAAAAAAAAAAACAAACCAAACCTAGACAAGTAAAAAAAAAAAAAACTGATCTTTGTTTATCAATTTGATTTACCATTTTAAATATATAAAGACCAAGTTTGAAAAAAAGTTTGTGTAACAGTGTTACAAAAAAGTTCGTGTAAACCAAACCAAACTAAATTGTACAAATTCGATGTAAACTAAATAAATCAGTATTTATTGTACAAACTAGTAAACTTTTGACAAAAATAAACCGACCAAGCTGTAAACCCATTTTTACCCGCCATAGCCTTTTTTAGAAACAAATATCAAAATCAGATGACAATATTTCCCTAAATGATTAGGAAAAGGCCCACAATACATAAATACACACACAAACCATAATAAGTATTCATCTGTATAAATACCATACATAGGTAACAGAGAGAGAGAAAAAAGATTTAGAGAAAGCTTCGACGCCTCTCAGCTTCACCGAACATCACGGTGGCTAATACCATAACATGATCAACCACTAACCCCTCAAAAAACACATTTTACCAAAAACAAAAAAACAAAAAAAAAAACCAACTCTTTTCTCCCTCCCTCTCTAAATATGTCAGCGGCCGGCGCTAGCCCATTGGCCGTTGCACCGATCACACGGCGTCGTATCGGAGACTCCCTCGAAAGCACCACAACCTCCGAACGACCCTCCGTTTCCTCCGAGTATTGCAACATAGTCAACATCTCCTCCCTCTCTCCCGACTCAGACGACGTAGAGGGGACAAACGGCGCGTGCTCCTCACCTTCCTCGATGGGTTCCACGTCTAGCGGATCGCATTACCACCACGACCACCACTACCACCCGAAGATTCGGTACCTCCTCCCCCGTAAACTGAAGTGGCCGTTTCTATGCGGCGGCGACGGTGGATGGACGACGGCTGTGATTGGCCAAGGACTGGGGAGAAACGTGGGGCGTCGGATCTTGGGTCTCCTCATGGTTCTCGTCGTCGTTTCTCTCTTTGTCAGAGTTTCTGTTATGAGCGGGCGCGTTGTTGATCACGCGCACATGAGAGATTTGAACGAGCTTGTTGTCGTTAGGGCGTTACATGAAGATTGGTCGATGGCTCAACGCGCAATGTCGGAGAACGTTGCTGTCCAGAAGCTTCCCGTGAGTTTTTTTTGTTTTTCTTTGCATTGAAAATTTTACTTTCCCGAGAAAAATAAAAACAATGATTTTTTCTGATCGATAACCAATCAATGAACACCCCTAATTTTTTTGACCAATCAATGCCCTGGGTGATCAGTTTTGAATGAAACAAAGTTCTCGAGTTTTTCCCCAGTAATGTGAATGGATCTTACTCTGTTTTTTTCTCGAGAAAAATTAAAATATACTAACAAAGGTTGAGTTTTACCCAGAAAAGTAAATTGATTTTACTGATAAAAACTAGAATGAAACAAAGTTTTGAGTTTTCTGATAAAAACTCAGAAATTTCAAAATTTTCCTCTGTTTCCTCTGTTTTTGTTGGTGAAAGGTCGTAATTTTAACAGAAACTCGCGTTTTCTGTTTTCTTTTTCTTTCGCTTTCACGGAATGGTCACATTTGATTGCGTCAAAGATAGAATTAAATTAACGAATTCAAAATCCGTTTTGCATATTCGTCAGAGATTCGTTATATAAAAGAATGAATTTGACGAAAGAAATGGTCAAAAGGAATTTAGGCAGCCGTTGTTTGGTATGGATCACCACTTTTTTCTACACAATTTCCGTTGACTTTCCATCAAATCAAATTATTATTATTGAAACCGATGCAATTATCATTGTATATTCATTCGGACAGGCTTATGAGCTTTTGTCTCTTTATCGGTTGGAAAAGACTGACTATCTTTAATGGTCTTTACTTGGTCGGGTTTTGCATTTTTTTTTTATCTTCTTAAGTTCCAAACAATGCATTTATGAGGAACTTTGACTAGGTTTAACATTGTTTGAGATAGATTTAAGTTCTACAGATTGATAGTGTGCTCTGTTTCTGTAACGTATGAAACCAATGTCGTTATTCCACCTTCTCATGATTCGGCGTCGTTTTGGGTTTTACAGATACCGGAAATATGGCAGAAACCTGAATCCAGTAATTACCGCCAGTGTGCGTCACGTCCCAAGAACCGTTCAAGTAAGCTCTTGTTCAGATTCTCTAAACAATAGCTTCAGTTTATGGTTGTCTGAAATTTTTGGCTGGTATTAGGGCTACATAGGAAAACCAACGGTTACCTTCTAGTACACGCAAATGGCGGATTGAATCAGATGAGAACTGGGGTGAGTTTCAATAGTGTTTCGTATTTACATAGATACTAGGTGATTTTCCCGTGCTCATGCACGGATATAAATATTTATAAAGTAAATATATTGTAATAATTTATTAATAGTTTAATTTTAGTTTCGATTTTTCTATAATTTATATAAATCATATCATATTGTTTTACTTAAATGTGTGATTTTGGATATGTAATATATTATTAGTTTGATTATAACTTTAATGTATTAGATATCATCAAATTCTTCAAATTCAACTATGGTATTTTTTGTTCAAAATATATTAAAATTATGAATAATTTGTGATTTAATTTGGATTGATTTTTTCCTTAGATATGTATATATATTTTAGTAATAATATTATATATATTTTTGAAAATCAAATAAAAAACTTAAGTGTTGGTCTATTCAGAATACATAAATAAATATAACAATAATATTTTGAAATCTCATATATATATGTTTTAAAAAATAAATAAACTGTAACAATTAGTTAGTAATTTATTTTTATTTATTGGTATAGTTTGAAGCATCCATTAATATATATGTATAAAATAAATAAACATTACTATAAAATAATATGTTAATTACTCATTTTGTGGATAAGGTGACATATATTCTTTTATATTAAAGTATAACTATTTTTATTTTTATTCATCCAATTAGATTGTTTATCGCATCAATTCATTTTTTCATCTTAAATGTGTAAATATATTTTTGTAATATTTATAAAAATTTGTTATTTTTATTTTCTTAAAATATTTTTAAAATAAAGAAATTATCAGTAGAAAGTTCCATAAAAGAAAATAACGGATAAAATTTTTAATCTCATAAACGCATATTGGTATTTATAATAATTAAAATATTTTGTAAGTTCTACGTAATATTATAACTTAGATTTATAAAAGTAAACTGAAAATTATTTTCAATAATCTTAAATATATTCTTGAATATAATAATTCAGATTTTCTTATGTACTTTTATTATAGGTATATTGGATTGTACAAATATAAGGGAAAAAGGAAAAAAAGCAAACTATATATTAAGTAAAACATAAATTTTTAATTGTGGAAAAATATAATATTTTAGGTTATTAAAAATTTCAGGATTATATTATTTAATTTTTTTTTGTAATTTCTTGTTCAAAATATGCTTGTGATAAAATTAGTTGTCATAAAAATATCAATTAACGTTTTAAAAATAAATATCAGTTCTTATAAATTTTTATTGAGAAATTATTTTACATAAGTAAGAAAAAATTTATAGACATTTTTAGGTTTTTACTTATAAAATATTAATATTCAATAAATATTATAATAATGAATAAACCATTTCAATAATACTAATTAAAATATTATTATTTAACTATAGGTATATTGGTTTATCTAATCAATTTCTTATGTAATTATTTGAGAAAATATATATACATAAGGAAAATATTTTTATTACTTTGGAAATATTTTATATTGGTTAAGGTTATGTTTTAAAAGAAATATCTATTTTACTAAATATCAAAATTATTTTTGTTAACTTTCCTTTTTTGTATGAAATCACATTATATATAAATATATTCTCTTATTTTAAATTCGTTTTTTAATTTTAAGATGTTTTAACTATATATGTTAACTAAAAAGGAAATTTCTAATTAACAGGAATTATTTAAAAAAAAAGGAAAATCGATTTTAATATAGTAATTATATCTAATATTTTTAATTCATTAAGGGTGTGATTGTAATCAACCATCGCGAGAGTTAACGTGAGCGCGACACATAGGAAACTGACTTCTCAAATAATATTATAGAGATTTTTTTTCTCTCTTGTTTTCTTCTTACCTTTGTTTTATTGTGAAAAAAAATTGTAGATATGTGACATGGTTGCTGCAGCAAAGATTATGAATGCCACCCTTGTTCTTCCTCTCCTCGACCATGAATCTTTCTGGACCGACCCCAGGTTCTACTTTGTTTCTTACTCTACACAACAAGAAGAAGAGAATGTTTTTGTTTTGTCAACATGTGTTCTTTATGATCGTGCAGCACGTTCAAAGATATTTTTGACTGGAGACACTTTATGAACGTTTTGAAAGATGATGTTGACATCACCGAGTACTTGCCTCCTCGCTATGCAGCCATGAGACCTCTCCTCAAGGCTCCTGTTTCTTGGTCCAAGGCTAGTTACTACAGAAACGAGATGACACCGTTGTTGAAAAAACACAAGGTGGTAAAGTTCACACACACCGACTCACGCCTAGCCAACAACGGCTTGCCACCATCGATCCAACGGCTGAGATGCCGGGCTAACTACCAGGCATTAAGTTACTCCAAGGAGATTCAAGACTTCGGTGAAGTTTTGGTTAACCGGTTGAGAAACAACAGCGAACCCTTCATCGCTCTACACTTACGCTACGAGAAAGACATGCTTGCCTTCACAGGCTGCAGCCACAACCTCACAGCAGGAGAAGCTGAAGAGCTTAGGATCATGAGATACAATGTTAAACATTGGAAAGAGAAAGAGATTGACAGCAGAGAGAAGCGGATCCAAGGTGGTTGCCCTATGTCTCCACGAGAAGCGGCCATATTTTTAAAGGCAATGGGGTATCCATCTTCCACTACCGTATACATAGTTGCTGGTGAGATCTATGGAGGAAACAGTATGGATGCTTTTAGAGAAGAGTACCCAAACGTCTTCTCTCATTCAAGTTTAGCAACTGAAGAAGAGTTAGAGCCCTTTAAGCCATACCAAAACCGCTTGGCTGCGTTGGATTATATTGTGGCTTTAGAAAGCGATGTTTTCGTGTATACTTATGATGGGAATATGGCTAAGGCTGTACAGGGGCACAGGAGGTTTGAAGGGTTTAAGAAGACTATCAATCCAGACAGGTTTGAATCATTACTTACTTCTATTTCTCTAACTTCTTGCCAAGACGCTATGAAATTTTAGAGGCTTTAGTCAATTTAGTAACAAGTTTGATAGAAAAATATGTTTAATTATTTGGAGCCAAAAAGTTTTATGTACAGTATATTAGTTTTTAAAAGTTTAGTGAGTTAAGAGTTTTGGCTATATCCATGACCGGTTATGCTTATTGCTGAGATGAGATGATCATTTTTGTCTTGTGAAAATGGCAGGTTAAATTTTGTTAGACTGATAGATCATTTAGACGAGGGTGTGGTGTCTTGGGATGAGTTCTCTTCAGAGGTGAAGAGATTGCATGGAGACAGGATTGGAGCTCCTTATGCAAGACTTCCCGGTGAGTTCCCTCGGCTAGAGGAGAATTTTTACGCAAACCCACAACCAGATTGCATCTGCAACAAGTCTCAGCCTGAGCAGCCTTGGAAGTCAAGTGTAAGAAGAGTGACAGTCAGATAGATGGAAGGAAGTGGTGTTTCAAGATAGAAGAGAGAACACAAGACATTGATTCCAACACTTTTGTAGCTTTCTTGTACAATATAGGAAAAGAAAGAAGACTGTATTCTTGGAAGATCCATACAAAATCTGTAGAATCTGATTCACTATACATGAGCAGCATCAAAGATATAACATTTTTCTTATTCTTGTGCTTTAAGAGCAGCTGGTTAGGAATCTCGGGATTACTTTAAAACAAATAGATTGATACGATTGATCATTGAAAAGCAAATGTAACATGTGTTATTACCTTTTTTGTCACATCAATTAAATTATATTTTTGTCATTATCAACTGATGTATGGATTTGAAAATGATACAAGTTGTTTGTGGTGTTACTATATGGTTTTGTGGCAAAAAAGAGAAAAGACATTATCAGAGCCAGGTTTCGATCCTGGGACCTGTGGGTTATGGGCCCACCACGCTTCCGCTGCGCCACTCTGATATGTTGGTAGTTATTTATTTTTATATATTATTGATTACTCAATAGATATCATGGGTCAACTTCAAGCGGGTTCAACCCTTGAAAATAACCGGATTCCGGTTTAGTCGCAGCTTAAATATAATTGATAAATTTAACCGTACGAAAATTGCAGGCTTCGTCATCTTCAATGAACGAGATCTGTCCTAAGTCCTAACACTTGAACCTCGACTCGATTTCGATTCACCCGTAAGTATCTCTTCTCCTCCATGTTCATATGATTCTCTCTATCCTTGGGAGTTGTGGTGGAAAATTTCGATCTTTCTTTTGGGAATTTATATATCTTTAGGGAGATCAATCAATCAATCAATCAAAGAAGCAGTTTGCTCTATGAGAGAGAGAGAGAGAGAGAGAGAGAGAGAGAGAGAGAGAGAGAGAGAGAGTATTAGCATCATCATCATAGTCTTCTTCACGTGAATGATGAATACACGATTTCGGCTTCTTTGATCTAGTGAGAATTAGGACCCAATCTGTTCAGAAAACCATGTCAAGTTTGTTCTTGCCTTTAATAATACGCTTTTATGTGATTCTGTTGTTTTGCAAGCAACAGTGGCAAAACATGTTCAGTTCCTTGTCCCTTTCTAGTCAAGAGATGTTCATTATTCATGTCTTAACTTTGAATCAAGATTTCTTCCTTTTTTGCTAGTTTTATGAATGACTACTATATCCAATATGTTTTTTTTAATCGTTCTCCAGTCCTCAGTTTCCCAAGAATGGAAGGCCGTTATTATTGACTAGTTGATGCAATACCATAAATGGATGAAGCTGTTATATCTTTTATGTTAACACTCTTTTAACTCTTGAATGATCCTTGGGCGTGTGTGTTTCACAGAGAGAGAGAGAGAGAAACCATGGGGTTCTGGACACTGATGGAAGGACTGCTGCTATTTGCAAACGCACTTGCTATCCTCAACGAAGACCGTTTTCTAGCTCCAAAAGGATGGACACTCGCCGAGCTACACCAAACCGGCAAAAGAAACTCTCTCAAAGGCCAAATCGTTGGTCTCATCCACGCCTGCCAGTACATGAGGCTTCCCCTCATGCTCTTCAACTTAATTGTCATCGTCTTTAAACTCTTCTCCGGTTAAAGAAACCAAGTCAGAACTAGCACTTTGTTGTTGATGCATCTTAAACAAAAATTTTAAATCAAAAGCTCGCATTGTATACATTATTGTTCTTTTACTACAAAGACAGAGTGGAACAACATGTTGTTGAGACCAAAAGCTATGAACTTTTGGTTTATGGTTTCTTCGTTCAACAGGGATCATGACTTCGTTGGTCTTGAAAGGAGGTAACGTCCATGGGGGATTATACCTAGCAAGGACATAATCTCCGGTGATCTCATAACCGTCGCCGGATTTGACCACCGTGTGTTTGGGAGTCTCTACAGCGATTTTGCCAAAAACCATTCCCATTATGTTAAGTCTTACTAAAAGAAGTATTCAAGATAGGGTTATTATTTATCATGGTTACTACTCTTGCTTGATGACCAAGATTTAGACAGAAGCAGTTTGACACGTTTCTGTTATGTGTTGTGGTTCACAGAATAACTTTGTCACTATTGTTTGTTGTGGAGCTTCTGCTTCCACGACCAAGGCCACGGTGATTTCAGAAAAAAAAGGCACGTATGTCTTGAAGATTTGGAAACCCCCAAAACGGCACGCGGTTAGCAGCTAAGATGGGTTACTGTAGACGTGGCTAGGTTAACTCTAAACCGAACCAAAACAAAAAATATCAGTGGAAATTAAACCAGATTTCATAATTATCCAAACAGCTCGTATTTCTTTAACACACGTCAGTTCGACAAGACAACAACATTGGAGAGTTCACACAATGAAATATCAAAGGAAACAGTTTCAAAGATATATATTTGGTCGGTTTGTTAATTGAAATTGCAATTGCATTTGCAAGTGCAAACCAGCATGTGACAAAGTCTTAAATCAAACATTTAAATATTAGATTCGGGTTTATTATAAACTTTCAATTTAAAACCAATTGACAATTAGTGGATTGACCCTAACCATTTATATATTACTTAATCATTTTTCAAACTACCGATATGGGACTTTATTCATTAACATTCTTCCTCACGCACATGCGTGAACAACTGTGGGAATACCATCCACGGAGTGGTCCAACATCGGGCGGTTCTTTTTAGTTTAACTTTTGATCCACAAAGATCGACCGCTCTGATACCATATTAGATTCGGGGTTATTATGGACTTCCAACTTAAAACTAATTGGCAATTAATAGATTGGCTATAACCTTTTATATATTACTTAATTATTTCTCTAACTACCGATGTGGGACTTTATTCATTAACATTAAATAAACAAATTTGTAGACGATATGTATTACATTATAGATAGACATAGAATGTACTTGTCTGACACATTGTCCACTATTCAGGTGTTTAGAATGTGACCAGATGGTCTTGTCTAACACATTGTCCATTGTCCACTTTCCTTGTACGATCCATATTGCAAGAGTGCTGTAAGTGTTGGTGGTTTTGTTGTATATGTATTTAAATTATGTCTAAATAATTTTGGAAATGTTACAGGAACTAGAGAAGAAGTTTACCCCATTGGACCAACATGTTGTAGATGAGTTCCATAAAGATGATATGTCTTGGCTAGAGGATGATGATCTTACAGGAAACTGACAAGCTACAATACTAATGCACAAAAAAGGAACATTAACTGATAAAAATAGTAACCATTACATGTCATATAGATATAAAAGTTATTTTAGAAAACATAAGAATTCTACTAACAAAAAGTAATAAAAAATCAAATATTTTATAGAACACTGATGGATTCTTCACAACCAAACTTGAATCAAACCGGTATGGTTCCAAATCAAAGATTATAATATTCTTATCTTCGAGGGGAAGATCTAGGCTGGGGCTAACTCTATTGGCAAACACCCATATTAACATCCATAGGCTTGTCTATAAATAATAGAACCTTCATTCATTTCTTCATAAAAAGCTCGAGTTTCTTTAATTGTTGCTTCTCTATTCATTTGCCTGAATATTAAAAAAATTTTATTTATATTTTATGATATATTTTCATTAAAATCTTTTTAAATACAATTATGAAATCCACCAAAAATTGAGTAACACAAATTTAATAGGAATTAGAAAATTAGTGAATTAAATAACACTAAAATTTTATGTCTAGTTTGACAAATAAACACATATATTGACATAGTACTACGTAATATATGATATACATCTTCTTAAAATAAATAATAAAACAAAAAATTAAGTTATTAGAAACATGTATAATATATAGTAATTCAAGATATTTTAAAGTCGTTCAAAGTAGTTCACAATAGTACACAGTAGTTCATATTGCAATAGGATAGTCTTGATGATCAGGATCCCTTTTATGGAAGCTCTAAATGCGAAAATTAGATAATTAAATAGATTTCCCTTGAAAAACAGAATTATTATTAGTTGACAATTTAAAGAGTCTAAGTTGTTCAAGAATTTGATACATTTTCAATCCATTATTAGTAATACACATTTGATTTTAGTAGAATTAGTAACTCCAGTAATTCCTAGAAATTTTCATGGTAGTATTTTTTGCGAATTTCAACATTTATTAGTAATACCACGTGAAAAATAAAATATTTCTAGTAGAACCAATGCATTTACATAGTTTTAGATGGTATATAACATTTTTGTAGAAACAAAATTCTGAAAATATGTAATTTGTGTGATCCACCTTATTATGATAATCACCATCAAAACATTAGCTATGGAAGTAAGGAAGTTTTTTTGTGTAAGTGATATTTTTTTTCCTAACAACCTGAGAGCCTAGCAATTGAAGTACATAAGTCTGTTACCTTAGAAGAAATACCCATTCACGACGAGTTGATTAGAATTGATGACTATGGAGACATGGAAACTGCATTGTTAAAGAGAAACTTACCAGAAGAAACAGTACCTGTTTCTGTGAACCCTAATGGGGAAATAGATGTGGAGTGCAGTAGCTGGAGAAGAAGAAGAGGCAAGTGGTAGTGTGCCTCTTGTCATTATTCCTCCTATATTGTCATTATTCCTATTGCGTTGCTGTTGTGTGTAGTTTGTTTGGTCATAATGAATGCAGGTGGTCGGAAGGAGAATTGGGACAGATTCATTCCAAATAGATCAGCCATGGACTTTGAGTTTGCTCAACATGCCATCATTGAAGCCCTAAGAGGAGACAGCGGCGGCAAAGAAGAAGAAGCGGCGGTGCTGCTTTCAGCCTCCAAAGACGCTTACAGGAAAGGTTTGGCGGAAGCTATGAATCTCAACCGCACCCGTATTCTCGCCTTCAAGAACAAACCTCCTCAACCTCCAAAGACGACACATCATTACTCTTCTCCTCCTCCTCCTCTTCAACGCCCACGACGACACGTCCCTCTTTCCTCTTGGAAAACCTTGGAGGCTCCTGGGATGGTTGAGGACTTTTTTCTTAACTTGCTTGACTGAGGTTCTCACAACGTCTTGGCCATTGCCTTGGGCTACACTCTTTACCTCTGGGATGCTTCTACCAACTCTGTATCTAAGCTCGTGACCATTGAGGAAGCCAAAGGACCCATCACAAGCATAAGTATTCTCTTGGTTTTGATTTCAGTATTCTAGTAAGTATTCTCTCTTTGTGAGAGGAAACCATGTGGTATGGTACCTTTTAGATTTTCCTAAATAATACTCTCTATGTGTGAGAGAACCTCTTTACTGATTTGTTGTTTTTCTTTTTCTTTTTATTGCAATGGATGTTTTGTGACTTTGGCTTAATGAATAAGTTTGGTTTAAGCCCAACAAATGTGACTAAGCTGAATCATCACTTTTTGAAATATCACGTATCTTTACACTACATCTCAAAGCCTCAAACACACGCTTAAGTGTTATTACATATCTTTACACTACAGCTCAAAGCGGCTTAACTATGAACTAACTAAGTACACTCGATGCAGTCAGTGTACAAGCATTGGACACATGATTGTTCTCTACAAAATCATCAATATGTTAGGATTTGTGATGTAGAAACCAAGAATCCTAAGTTAAAGTCAGAATAGCAAAAGAGAAGCAAAAAAAAAGCAAAAGAAAAGAAAACTTGAAATAAGAATGAATGAATGTCATTAATCTTTCTATATTAATGCTTGTCTTCGCACAGAATGAATGAATGTTATTAACACAGAGTAAGGAACGACTTATATTAGAAAAACTTACAAGGAAAATATAAAACAATCAATGAATCAATGAATGGCTTGTTGTTAGTCAAGAGAGTTTCAACGGATGCTACGACTCACGTGAGGAAATGGTTCATGGGCTGCTTTGTGATCAGGTTTTTTGGGAGTCTCTTGCATTGCAAAAACATCCCAGAACCCCAAACATCACGAGCTTAGATACAGAGTTGGTAGAAGGATCCCAGAGGTAAAGAGTGTAGCCCAAGGCAATGGCCAAGACGTTGTGAGAACCCTAGTCAAACAAGTTAAGGAAAAAGTCCTCAACCATCCCAGGAGCCTCCAACGTTTTCCAAGAGGAAAGAGGAATGTGTCGTCGTGAGCGTTGAAGAGGAGGAGGAGGAGGAAGAGAAGAGTAATGATGTGTCGTCTTTGGAGGTTGAAGAGGTTTGGTGCTATATATTTTATATTTTTAACATTTATCATACTGAATTTACATTGTGGTATTATTTATATGAAACATTTATGTGACATAATATATTTATATATCATATAAATGATTATTTTTAGTTAACTAATAAATAATAATAAAATATAATTACATAATTTAAAAATAATATAGTTCATTAAATATTTAAAGGTAGGTTTATTAATTATTTCCAAACATACACATATATAATAAAATAGAAAAACATTGAATACTATAAGTTAGGTTTATTAATTATTATTGCCAGAATTTTTTATTTAGAATTCGATTTTGAAAATGCATTAATTCAACAGAAATAGACAAAGAATCATAAAACATAACACATATTAAATATAAATTGATTTTGGAAATGCATTAATTAAACAACAAAAGACCAATAATTTTTTTGGAAACACACATTAAGTAAACTGGAAAAAACGAGCATTAATATATGAATATTAATGACAACATTTAGTTCAATTAATTTTAGGAAAACACATTAAATTAACTGAAAAAGACAAGCATTAATATAGAAAGATTAATTAAATTTTCAGTGACATACTATTGTAAATAATACTAAAAACTAAAAGTTATTTTTAAAGTTTACTTATATTTTAATAATAGAGATATAGATAATGTGTAAGTGATATTTATCTTAGTCTAAATCATATTATAGTTATACTAGTATGTAAATGCTAATACATAGAATTATGATGCCGACTTTATCTTAGTATTCATCTTAATAATTCATTATTAAGATGGAATTTATAATAACTTATTTTCCTTTCTCAGCATTCAAAAAAACTATGAGAGTTTTAACATCACTTCTTTAGCCATCTGAGCAAAGACATGAATCATGGAAACAGCAAACTCAATGATCCTTAACCATGTGTGCATTAGACACATTATTACGCAGAAAATCATAAGAAAATAAAACACAGATTTATACCATGTTCTGAGATTACAATCTACTCAGAAATAATGTCAAATCCAGAATTGCAAGAAAGATATGGTAGTTTTGGAAAGTAATAAAGAGGCTTTCTAGAAATTCTTATTTCAAGTTTGCTTCTCTTTTGCTTTTTTTTGCTTCTCTTTTGCTATTCTGAGTTTAACTTAGGATTCTTGGTTTCTACATCACAAATCCTAACATATTGATGATTTTGTAGAGAACAATCATGTGTCCAATGCTTGTACATATTGATGATTTTGTAGGAAAATTATTGATAACACACATAGGAAGTGGTGAAATGGTCATGGATGAGCTAATTATGTTTCAGAAAGCAAAAACCAGATAGTGTTATCAAAATGATGACAAAAGCTGCTATCCATTCTCTTTAATGATTAAAACAACTGAAAAAGAGAGCCAAGAACCACTTGCATAGCTAATAGAAATCATGAGTCATGCACCTGTTCAACCTACTATATCAGTAAGTAACATATAGATCTTACAAAGATGTAAGTTATCTGCCTGAGTAAGCTAAATTAAAGAGGTAGAAACACAAAGAAAAGAAGACTTGTACACCTTGCCATTGGAGAACTGAACGATCCAGCGGGAGGTAGGAAGAAAATGTGAGACGCGAGTACCAGCAGAAGAAGCACCATCCTCAAACCTTGGGCTATTATGCCCATGGCTAAACCAATCTCTTCATGAACTCCTCCATGATTGCGTAAGGAGCGTCCGGTATGACCTCATCCACCCACTTGACAACCTTCACCATTATCATTCTAAACATAACACATCAACCAAAAATCAGAACAAAAACATAAAAGACAAATTGAGTCAGTAGCTGCTGACTTTCCATAGCAATCATGTTCTTGGCTGGTCGTGTCATAAATCGATCACTAACAACATTAATTTATGACTGAATCCAAACATGGGTAGATTCGTTCACTGCTCCCATTTTTCTCTAAACAAATTACCAAATATTCAACTTATTAATCAACAAGAGAACTCACCTCAAAGAAGAAAATGCAGAGATCCAGAGACGGAGACTGTGGAATCAGAAGGGAATGAATGAATGTGGAATGCACCCCTAATTCTAGGAATTACTGGAGTTACTAATTCTACTAAAATCAAATGTGTATTACTAATAATGGATTGAAAATGTATCAAATAAACTTAGACTCTTTAAATTGTCAACTAATAATAATTCTGTTTTTCAAGGGAAATCTATTTAATTATCTAATTTTCGCATTTAGAGCTTCCATAAAAGGGATCCTGATCATCAAGACTATCCTATTGCAATATGAACTACTGTGTACTATTGTAAACTAATTTGGACGACTTTAAAATATCTTGAATTACTATATATTATACATGTTTCTAATAACTTAATTTTTTGTTTTATTATTTATTTTAAGAAGATGTATGTCATATATTACATAGTACTATGTCAATATATGTGTTTATTTGTCAAACTAGACATAAAATTTTAGTGTTATTTAATTCACTAATTTTCTAATTCCTATTAAATTTGTGTTACTCAATTTTTGGTGGATTTCATAATTGTATTTAAAAAGATTTTAATGAAAATTTATCATAAAATATAAATAAAAAATTTTAATATTCAGGCAAATGAATAGAGAAGCAACAATTAAAGAAACTCGAGCTTTTTATGAAGAAATGAATGAAGGTTCTATTATTTATAGACAAGCCTAGGGATGTTAATATGGGTGTTTGCTAATAGAGTTAGCCCCAGCCTAGATCTTCCCCTCGAAGATAAGAATATTATAATCTTTGATTTGGAACCATACCGGTTTGATTCAAGTTTGGTTGTGAAGAATCCATCAGTGTTCTATAAAATATTTGATTTTTTATTACTTTTTGTTAGTAGAATTCTTATGTTTTCTAAAATAACTTTTATATCTATATGACATGTAATGGTTACTATTTTTATCAGTTAATGTTCCTTTTTTGTGCATTAATTTTGATACAAATATTCAAAAACTTAGTGAAATTTAAAGAATTGTATTCTATCAAATTTGAATATGTCCCCATTTTCCTTGTGTTTCTTCATACCTGCAATCATTATCAACAACAAACACACACGACACACAATACAATAATATTCCCGATAATAAACTGATGATTAAACAGAAATCTAAAACCCTAAAACCGATTAACAGAGCGAGCAAACAAACGAGAGCATGAGAGAGAAGCTACGATCGAACGAGAGCAAGAGAGAGCGAATGATTGAATTGTCTACTTTTTTAAAATGCTTTTACTGAAGGATGATTCTATTATTTATAGGTTTAGTCCTAAATCCGTTTTAATTATTGGACTAGTAGCACTACTAGGACTAATTTGTACTACCTTATATTATCTTGGAGTACTATGAATTATACATATTTCTAAGAACTTTATATTTTGGCTTATTGTATATTTTCAGCGGATATAACTTATAAATTTTGAATTATATGTCCACACATGTGTTTAGATACCAAATAAATCATGAAAAATTAATATATCTTAATTTGTTAAAAAATAATATTTCTTAATTTGTTAAAACAATTATCACTACCGCAAAAAAAAATCCTTATATTTCCATGTTATCTAATGTTTTGATGGTGATGTCATAATAAGGTGAATCACATGCTACATAATTTCAGAATTTTGTTTCTACAAAAATGTTATATACCATCTAAAACTATCTTAATGCATTGGTTCTACTAGAAATGTTTTATTTTTCACGTGTATTACTAATAAATGTCGGACCCGACAAGACTCTATCCGGAACCACCCGAAAAATTACAGGTACCTATATGAATTTAAATTTTCAGGACTTGAAAGACCCGGACCCCATAGAACCCGACCCGAACCAGAACCGAGGACCCGGATGCACATGCCTAATATGAGTGAATAAATTAAATCATGTGAAAAAATGGAAATGGTTTTTTCTCACCGAGTTATTTATTATATGTTTCCAAAAAGGCATTACCGTTAAAGCCCCATTAAAGGTTTTCTAGGGAGGAGCCAATCTGAAAGAGTGATACTCATGGAGGCCAGAGACTCCTTTGGTAAATGTGATATACTATACTATAAGCTATGCTTTGTCTATGGAGACAACTATGATCCTGCTTTTGGCTCTTATTATAACTATGATTCACTCAGCGGCTCATATTTTGATTGCTGCTGCTTTCAGTGTATTTAGGCCTGGAATTTTGGATATTCGGATCGGTTCTGGGTAGAATCTGTTCGGATCCGGATAATTCGGTTATTTACAAATTGTATCCGATGAGTACTTAGAATACTTATGGTTCGGTTTCGACTGATTCCGGGTCAGTTCCGGGTATTAAATTATTAATCCGAAACTAATATTTTTATTTATATATTTTTTTTTAAACTATTTTTTTTTAAAAAGTTTAATCCAAATCGGATATATATTTATAGTCTGAAAGTAATTACAATGAAAAAAGTGGTGCAGTGGTAAAAGTGGCTGTACTTTCACCTTTCCCTCCTGGGTTCGAAGTCCCTGAGGTGCAAATTCACATTTTTTTAAACATTATTTCGGTTTAAACGGGTATCTGATCGGATCTGGATAAAAACCCAAAACGATCCTATACCCACGGATATTCATAAACCTTATCTATCAGTTAAATATGCCTTATTCAAAACCGATCCGAACCGGTCCATTCGGGTCGGATCCGGTTCGGTATTCGGTTCCGGTTTAAAAGTCGCAAGCCTAAGTGTATTCCTCTGGCTCCTTGTTATATAAACTAAATCTAATCTCTTTGTTTTAGGTTTCTTCTAAACATTTTTAACTTTCAGTGTAAAATTTATTAAATTTTATATTATCTGATCATTTGTATTTATGCAGTTGTTTTATTATTAGTTGAGCAGTAATTATGTAAATATTTATATGTTTGATAAAAGTATAAAAAAATTTTAAAAAAGAATTATTCTATGTACATAATTCTAAACTGTCATTTATCGAAAACAGAAAGTATAAAAGTCAATTCTCAAATTCAAAACATTTAAAAGTATATTCAGTTCCTAGAAGACAAAATAATTTTGTATATCTAGTAAGAAAATTAGATGGTCCGCTGCGTAGCATGGTTATTTACCTAATTCTATTTAATTTTAGTAATTACAAAATCAAATCATATACATGTTTTCAACCTTTACATAAATTTTAGGTTTTGAATTTTAGGTAAGCAGTATAATATTTAGTTTGGATATGCGTTAGTATTTTTTATATGTATGATTACCGATAGCCATCCAGCTGCAAGAATTAGATGATGATCTCATATGATAAAAAAGTAATGTATTCATGACATGTTATAGCAAACAACAGTCAGGAGGAGCTAAAATTGTTAACTAATGTTTGACTTACTGATCATAGGAGAAAATATAGTGTTAAATCATTTATGTAACCATTCTAAGACATTTTAATTTGTTATCTTTATATTTGTAATTCAAGTCATTTTAATTTTTTTAATATGTTTTCATTTTTTCACTATTTCTTTATTTCACTTACAAAGTATATATTGTTTCTTATTTATTTACGGTGGAACATGATCAAACATTCATTGTTGCTTTCTGTAGAAAGACTTCTCCCAAAATGAAAAGACAAATTCTCTTTGTAGTGACTCGTGAAGACATAAATCAAAAGTAACAAACACCTAACCTCATAGTATTGTAGCTTGTCACTTTCCTGTAAGAGCATCATCCTCTAGTCCAAGACATATCATCTTTATGGAACTCATCTACAGCATGTTGGTCCCATGGGGTAAACTTCTTCTCTAGTTCCTATAACATTTCCAAAATTATTTAGACATAATTTAAATACATATACAACAAAACCATGAACACTTACAGCACTTTTGCAATATAGATCGTACAAGCAAAGCCTCCAACGCCATGAATCATTTTAGTGATCCAATAACAACAGAAAAATGGGATAAAATACAAAACCAGCTGGTCACATTCTAAACCTGAATAGTGGACAATGTGTCAGACGGCATTAGCTAGTACTTGAACCTTGAGGCTTTATTCTGCACACTTTCGTGACCAGTCTCAAGCTCTCGCTGTTCTTTACTTTGTAATTAGCCTTTTCTGCACATCTGAGCCTTTTTTTATATGTAGTTAGCCTTGCATATATAAAAACGCCCATATATTAAGTTATTAACTTGAGTTATATATTTCTTTTAGAGAACCATTAAATATTGTCCCACAAACCCTTAATTATCTAAAAGTTAAAAAGGCGATCTAAAACTAGTTCAGTGAAGATCACGAAAGGTTGTTGTTGAAAAGATGCTTAAAACTGTAGTGGACAAAAACTTCGTCTCGATTCTCAAAGCTAAAGACAGCTTTCATGTATCAAAATTGACATAAATAGATAAATAAATTGACATAAATAGATATAACATTGGACAAAACTGAATAAATAAATTTCCACTTTGGACAAAACTTCTAGTTAACATTCATACCAAAAAATTGACATAAATAGAAAACAACATAATACACCACAAGATGATATACTAACGGGTAAGCAACCAATGTACAAAATAGCGTAAATGGTCACTTAGAGAAATTCAGATGGACACTTTAAAATAGGTTTTTGATGAACAAAACTTCGAGAAAAATGAAGGAAAACTCGAACCAAGTAGATAATTACTAATGAACATTAATTTGATTAGTATCTTTATTTTGAAGTGTCCATCTGAATTGGGTCAACAACTGATCAGCCACCAGCCAAATGTTAATGCCGAACAAATTTTATGCTAAACATCTTAGATATACGTCCAGTTTCTGGTCTTATATAAACAACTTTGGTCGAAGAGGTGCACGGCGGATTTAAAAAAATGCTAAATAATTCGGGGTTTGAAATCTACAATTTCAGATAAATCCGCTTGTGTAACTAGGCGAAATAGGTATATAACTTTTATTGTGAGCAATCAGAAATGTCCGGCACCGGTGGATAGATTTTTAGGGATTAGTCGGTTGGGTTTCGGCTTGTTAAACATCTTAAGTTATCCCAAAAGAAAAAGAAATTCAGCTTGAACGTGAAACTGTTGAGTCTGTGCAACTATTTGCATTGTCCCTTCCGTTTTCATTAACGAACAAACCCCAAAGAGTCAAAATGCAAAGTGTATATATATGATCAGTATGCACTCGTTCGAGGTGATCCAAAATAACCTTCATGCGTGCCAGTTTACAAATTGTATGTAAGAGCTTTTATATTCTAAATCGAAACAAATGTACAAATAATTAACTTTTGCAAAATTAAATAGACGAATATCGATGATTAATCTCTTTGAAAACTACAAATTGGTCTAGTGGTTAAACCCTTAGTTACTGAATTTGCTAACTAATCATATATGAGAATGAAGTAAACATTCATTTGAACCTCTCTTTAGAACACCTAATATGGATAACAAATCAACAAAGCTTCATGCTTCTGTTCGCTCCCAAATAATATCATGAACTTATTTAAAATTTGTGATACAAGAAAATTCCAAATATAAGATTCAAATGAAACGAGAATAGGTATGTCTTGTCCATTAGAACCAGACCCACCAACTTGATAAACTGTTGTTTTCTTTTGTATCTTCCCTATCAAACTTCGTTTTTACTCTTTTTGTTTCTTTGTTTCTTTTATCCTTTGTAGGTTCAACATTTTGACGTGGAAAATGAGATTCCTGTTTCTTTTTAATTTTAATCTGTATTGCTTTAAGAATAAGTAGATATTCTTTGCTTGTTAGACATATCTTTCTTCCTCATTATTTTTTATCTAATATTTAATGTGTTTTCTCGGATAGTGACATTTAATAGTATAGTTATTTTTCTTGTTAATATAACATTTTTAACTTCATTTTATTTTTTGGTGGTACATATGACTTCAAAATGTTGTTGTATTGTGGATAAGATTAAGTGCCTAAAAGCAAAACTGAAGAGAATCTAATAGTGATATATGACACAATGGACCAAAGTTTTGTTAATTCATTTGTAAAAGTATCCAAAGCAAACTAAATCATTGACATTTGGAATGAAATTAATATTATATGTTGTCATTTGAGTTGGACTTACAAACTTCATTCCAGAACGTCAGGGTAATCCAACAATATATACATGATAGAATCGAAATATGCATCTGAACTGAGATCAATGAAATTATATTGAAATGAAGACTTTATCAACTTTATTGGTTAATGACTCAATTATATTCTCTTAATAAAAAAAGATAACAACTCCAACAAAAAAAAGATGACTGAAAACCGATAAGAGTACATACCCCACTGTAGATTTCACCATGGTACAAAGTACAATTCAGTCTTATGAGATCTGCCCGTGATTAAATCGGTCGGAGGCGGGGGAATGGGTCAAAGGATATCCCAAACTGGAAATTCCATACTTGTAACGACATAAATACCCCTGCATGATTTCTATTTATGCTTGTTTCTCAACAAGAAATCGAGGATCGAATCGGATTTTCGATTCTTGATACAATTATGAAAATTACTTTCTGGAAGAGATAGTCCTTCGATCCCGCAATATGAGCCGTTGGATACGTCGCTTAAACGTTGTACCATCCAACGTACAGAATCTCTACTCTGAACAAACGTGAAACGTGTTCTCTGTTTTTCACTTTAATCTGTCACTATTCTTTTTGTTAAAAAATATTTAAAATAATAAATATGATCTTTGATCAAGAACAATAATATCTTCTTCCTTCATAAATACAGTTTCACTTTCACTCTCTTCTCAAATCTTTCTTCCTGCTCCATCATCTCACTCCTCTTACATTTTCGTTACTTACTCATATTAGGGAAAAATAAAATGTTTTTGTAGTTGTTACGTTAGAGGAAGTCACCAAACCAAATCCACCAAAACACATTCCCTTCTATTAATGTGTCATTAGGAAGAAAGAAAAAAAAACATATCTTCTAGTTTAGTAATGACAGAGATCGATTTAGAACAAGGACCGGCGTACGGATATCACCGGAGAAGTGACGTCAGCGTGTATTATACAGACGGAGAAGGAGAAGAAGATGTGACGTCATGCTACTCTTACTTCTATTCGACTACGACGACGGGAGGATTGTACGAATACGAAGGAGGAGAGTCGAGGAAAGTGTCGTCGGTGATGAGTAGTAGCTCATCATCGGAGATGGATGTTGATGAAGCGACGGCGCCGCCGGAGAAAGACTGTAGGATATGTCACTTGGGGGTGGTGGAAACGAGCGGTGGAGGTGCGATGGAGTTAGGGTGTTCGTGTAAAGATGATTTGGCTGTTGCTCATAGACAATGTGCTGAAACTTGGTTCAAGATCAAAGGCGACAAGTTAGTATTACTACTTCTCTTTTCTTTATTTTTTATTTTTAAATTGAATTGTTTTACTTTTATTTATTGAGATCTTAATTACTCTTGAGAAAAAATAGTCTTGAATTGTTTTTCTTTGTTTATCTTTTGTTGAAAATCAATTTAAGAAGTTTGATTTCCTTAAATTTCTGTAACGTTTTAACAATTTCTAATTTAATGATTAGTTTTACAATGAGTGTTTAAAAAAAAAGAAGATTAGTTTTACAATAAAAACAGAAGAGTTTGACATTCTTAGAATTATACTAAACTAGTGATATTCCGACGTTACGCCCAGGGTTCGTATGTTATACTTTTACATAAATATATAAATTATTATATGGTCTTAACAAATAAAATATGTTAAATATGAAAATAAAAATATATTAAAAATGATATTTTCTGATCTTTATTGATAATGGTTAGTGACTTTGTTTGAAGTTGTTTAGTTCAAAGTGGAATAGGATAAGTGGTTGTTACTAATCGATTTAATAAAAATAGAATAAAAAACCGATAGTCATAAACAAAGTTGATGTTTTATATAGAAAACATATTTATATTATTAATTATTAAAGTAACTATATATAAACTATAAAACTTTTACTAATATATTTAGTTCAAATAATAGAAAGATGTAATACTGTTCAAATTTTATAAAAAAATATGGGTGAAGTGTCAATTTTTGATAAAATAATTGGTGAGTATCTAATATATATTTTCAAAATTACCATGTTGACTTTTAAAATATAGAATGCGAGTTGTATGTGTTACTTTAGTTTTAAGGTCTCTCAAAAAGATGTATCTTAAAATAAGAAATATAAAATTATTTTCTATATTAGTTTTGTTATAATGGAAGATTTTGTGTGTGTTCATAACGAAATTCTTGTTTGTCCACCCTTATTTAGAAATATCAACTAATCTTAATATGAATCTAAATACGGTTTTTAGCTAAAAACTATAAATGGTTCCTAAACTCCTCTATTTAATGGACAACTTCTATTTTAACCGGAATGGAACAATTTCACCAAATCTTCCTAGTAAAAAATCAATTTGTTAATTAGTAAATGAGATGTTAGCATCTATAACGATCATGATAAATACAATTTCTAACTATCTGTAATATTCGGGCTTGCTGACTTGTTGCATTTAGTAATGGTTTTGACAATAAATGGTTAGTGTGGTGCAAAGGATTAAAGGTGAGGGTGATGTGTGGTTTACACAAATTTTAAATAACTTTAGCAACCAGGCAACATTTTTAAATTTCTCTCAGATCGGAAGTAATGATTCTTTTTTGTTTAGTTAAGTTTTAAGAGTATATTAATCATGTTCACGGTTTTTAAAATGTAAACACGGATAGCATGCATCAGGGAAGTTATTGGTTTCCTTGCATAGTGTAACATGGGAAGATACCATAGAGTTTATGTGCCAATACCAATAGACCAAATGTTAGTCTTTTGGACTTGAATCGTCATCAGTTACTAAACATTATTAGAGTGGGATGAGTGGAATTTCTAGATTGATTATATGGCGGTTACGTCGATTTCATTAAAGAAGGGGAATCGTAGAGGCTCCATTTTCCATTGTCAACATCAAATATAAAGAAATCCTATAAACCAATGTTTTGACACCCGACCCGGCACTGAATCAGACGATTTACCGGGTCTTTGAATCATTGGATCAACCGTGGGTGAACCGCGGTTTAGTAAATGCATTAGTTTTATTATAAGATAATATATTAGCTATGAAAATAAATATATAAAAACTAAAGTTAATATTTTAAATGTTTTCAAACATAAAGTAATAGTATGGATATGTATCTATTTTATGTTTTAATTTTCTTGAAAATAATTAACTTCAGTTTCCATTTTTGTATTTTTATTTGACATACAAAATATTAAGAAATAGTTTAAAAGTATTTTTTAAAAATATGTAACATAAGAGTTATGAAATCTAAAGAAAATCAAGACAAAAAATTCATAACAAATTAAACTTTCAATCTAAAATTAAAACATCATTGTAATAAATTGTCAATAACAAAAATAAACTAATAACAAAAATAAACTAACAACTAGTAACAATTAATACCAAAACACATTAAATAAAGTTGAGAAAAAAAATTTAAATTATTAAAAGGAGAATGCCACATGGCTTTCTCCCCTCCAGAGAAAAAAACTCAAACTTTATTAGTTAAGATTACGTTAAGGACCACACTAATTCGTTAAGTCATTTTACCTTTAATTATGAGCAGGGCCGGTTCATTATATATGATGGCCTCCAAATTATGGAATTTTTTTTATTAAAATCTGTACAGAAATTAGTGTCCAAAATTATCAAGACTGGCCCTGATTATGAGCCAGATAAAGCATATATTTCCTTTTGTGTTATTTTCTGTGTTGATGGGATCATATACACATGTTGTCAGCTTAAAACACAAAACCTAGGCAAGTTATAGGAAAAATAACATAATTTCTTTATTGAAACAGAATCTGCGAGATATGCCAATCGGTAGCCAGAAACGTGGGCGGTGCAAACGAGATGGTAATGGTAACGGTGGTGGACGAGAGAGAGTTAAGAAACGGCGAGGAAACGGTGGCATTGGGAGCGATAGAGAATAGGTGGCAGCCACAGAGAATGGTGAATATAGTGTTAGCTTGTATGGTCTTTGGCTTCTTTATATCATGGCTCTTCCATTTCCATGTTTCATCTTCTTCATGAAACCTCTCTATACAATAGTATATGCTGTTTCTAGGCAAACAACAAATTTTATTATATATCAATTGAGTTTTTGATTTTTTTTTTTAATTAACAAAAGAAACATTGAAAATTTTCGATTCCTTTCACTCTTGCAACCAAAACTTTTTTTTTGGTTGCAAATAAATTATGTTTAAAGTGGGAGAGGGATCATATAACCACACACCATACCATCATCTAAAGATTAAGAAAATTGACATAAAGAGAAACGTGTTATAAAAGATTGTGTTACTTGGCAAACAAGGAACTGGAACATGTACAAAGTAGTATAGTCACCACCACTTCTATCTATGAGTGTCCTTTTTTAAGAACAATGACCATAAACAAAAATTTACCCACACATAACAGAACTCAAGTCTTCATTCATGACTTGCATTGGTTTGCTGTTTTTATATATATGCAGATAGATCTTGTCTGAAGTCTGGTGCTGAGTTTTCATGCGCCATTCATTGAGTTATCAGTGTGAACTCCGTTGCTATCTATCTTCCCGTTCACTTGAGCCCTCGGTCTCTAAACAGATACCGGAAAAAAAACATAAAAAAGAAAGAGCATTAAAGATGAAAAGTATTGTAGTTCAGGACTGAGAAGGAGAACAAAAAAACAGTCTCAGATGACTTACCCAGTCAGCAGGAGGATCAGCACCGTTCCCATTCAACAGCTTGTGGTTGTTCTCTTCTTTCGTTCTCTCTTTCGACACTACAGGGAGCAACACCGTAGTCCGGTCTGGTAATTCTGAAGTAAAATACATTTTTGAAAAAGAAAAAGAAGATATGAGAAGCCGAGTCTCTGCCAAAAATAAGAGTTTCATTTTCTGAGATCAAGAACCTGGTAACTTCTTGTCAAGACAGAAGACCACCAAGTTAACGGTGTACCTAAACGGAGAAAGAATCAAAAAAAAAAAACAGCAAGTCAGCATATCTTCTTTGTATTCATTAGAAGTGTTGTGCGATAGTTAAAAACCATACCAGGCAACAACGACATCGACAGTGTAATGTTTACGGGAGGCAATGATCAAGAGGCTCTGCACGAAAGCAGTGAGCCACCCAAACAGCTTTATGAACCTTTTAGTGCCGTACTTGTGGTAAGTGAGGACAAAGACTAGCGTGAATATCATGTGCGATGAGAATATCAGGTCTCCACATCCGTACATCACCCCATGAGCTGATGATGAGATCATCAACATGAGAGAACATAAGCAAATAGAAAGATGTGAATATGATTAGGGGAGGAAGAACTCACGGTTAATCTCGAGAACCTCAAGAGGGCTTTTGGGCCATGGCAACCTGGCAACTTTAGAGCCCTGTGGTAAAAAGATACAACACATAAGCTTAATTGATTAGCCAGATGAGACCTCGTGTATATATCAGATCTCAGTTGCTTTACCTCGCGACAGTGATAGTTTGGGCCAGGAAGCTGAGTCGAATAGAAAGTGATAACACGGAGAAACTGGCAGGCCTGAAAAACAGAAACATCATAGCAAACTTAACAAGACAAGAGCAACCTCAGCAAAGCTTAAGCCTATATAGTAACTAACTAGTAAAGGGCAGGGGGGGGACTTACAACTAAGAATGCTAGAACTCTACACCATATCAAGACAGTGTAAATCTTTTTGGTTTTCAAGATGAATGGATGGAAAGTCCACTGCAAATAGAAAGGCTCTCAAGGAGTAGTATCAATATCTGAACATAATAATTCATTTAAATAGCAAAAACTCTGTTTATAATGTAAAGGTTTGAGCTATTATTACTGAAAACATGTGACAAAAGACTCACCAGGAAGAAAGAAAGAAAAACACTAGTGAAGAGGGTCTCACTTATGTAGCTTCTCTCTTGACCAAGCTCCTACACAAAAATGTAAACCAAAAAAAAAAGCAATGAGACATGCATTCTCAGAGCATATATGTAGCTGAAAAAAGTCAGACCGGAAGAAGAAAGAAGCCAAGATCCTGGAGAGTAGGAGCAGGGCGATGAATATAATGTACTCCTTTAGCAGCTAAACCATGAATGTACTGCACATACCAACCAAAGTTTCAATACAAACTTAAAGTCCCACTCCAAATAAAGGCACAAGCCTGTCTCTCTAACCAAAGTGTATTAAACTAAAAGAAACAGGAGAGTCATCATTATTAACACACAACGATTCAATGTAATTTGAATCTGACAACAAGAAATAAAAGAAGCTCAAGACTTTAACCTGAAGGATAAGACCAGTGAGAAGGTACTTCCAGTTGTCAGCGAGAAGACCTATCTCCGTCGCTATCTCAGAGCAAAACCTCTTCCATAGCTATTACATAAAAAAAGTAACGAATCAGCCCACAAAGCTGAATTTATGAGAGAAAAAAAAAAGAGTAACCTTGGAAGATTCACGACGAATGTAAAGCGTCATCTTCTTCTTCTTCTTCTTCTTCTTCTTGTGACAATCAGTTCCATACTACTTCAATCAAATTGGGTCAACATCATACCTCAGAACCAAACACTCAACAAAGACTCGACCTTTTTTTTAAAAGAAATTATTAGTCTTTGAGCTTCTCGATGGAGAAAGGTCGGATTTTTAGCCGGACCCGGATTCGTTGGGTCAACGACCAAAGAAGGTCAAGACAAGATCTGAGAAGGAGAGATGAAACGAAAGAGAAAAAAGTTACAGAGTGTAAAGAAGATGTCAAGTAGAACTGAAGAATCTGAGAAACCAAGCCCTAGATTTAAAAAGGCACGCAGAAACGGTTGATTTGTATTTAAACATTTTTAAAAACAAAATAATGTTTGAAATTTGGAGGAGAAATTATATGAATAATAAATGAATTTTCATTTTTCATTTTTATTTCGTGTGGTTTTAAATTTTTAATATTTTTTTTGTTTTTAAAAAAATATTTTTTATCAGAAAAAATTGTAATATCATAATAAGTCAGCGTTAAAAAAAATTATAAAAAAACATTCTTTTTTGTTGAAGACTCTACTTCTAATATTTTCCAGTATATGTATTTATTAATGAGTCTATCAGGTTGATTGCTAGAAATAAATGGTGATGATATTATAATTTCTTTTATAATTTGTTTCTTACTAATTTAGCTATTGATGAAAGCTTGATTGAACTCAAAACAATGTTACTGCATATTTGTATTTTTTTCCCCTCGTTGTTGAGTTTTAATTATTTTAAATCAATTAAATTTTCCAAAAGTAAAAATCTGAAATCCTATGAAACAAAACAAAACAAAAGTCATTATTTTAACTGGGTTTGAACAAAACAAAAAAATACGCAAGCAAATGGGAAATGCTCATATAAGAAAAAAGTCATTTAAGTTTCTTTATAGGAAAAATAATCAGTATTGAAAGTTAACCATTAATCGTTCCATTAAATTTTGGTTTTCCAAACACATACACTTGTTTTTAGGATTGATAACTCGTTAACACATTGTGGTTGCCTTTATTGTTCTTTAGTGTTCACCCTCGTCTTTCTATTCTAGAAAGTAAAAACATCTTGCAATGATTGATGCTGTATTTCTTATTGTAATACCTTTTCATGTGTGCATGAGGCTATTTCAGCAAGCTATTTCAGCAAGCTACTTCTCCAAGGTTTTTGTTAATAATGGGAAACAACATCTAGCTATAGATGATTCAATCAGTAAAATATCAATTATGATCAAAGCTCTCTTAGCCAATAGAATATCCTTGAAAGAAAACACAGTCTTATCGCTGAATATATTGAAAATTTATAGAACCAAAAAGTAATGGTCACGAGATGAAGAATCCACCAACCGTTATTGCCGCTTTATTTTAAAATTTCGAAGGTGATGTCTAGTGATTAGAGTTAGCTGTGGCCAATGGCAACTTAATACTCATAAAGGTTCATTAACAAATAGTACAAAAAAAAAACTTGTTACAAGGTTTAAATATCAATTCAGGATTAATTCTATACGTGGTAGGATATGATTTGGAGGAGCATGTGGGTAAGGAAGGGGTAAAGCAGCGAAGCATGTCTGTCACATGCTCAGTTGAGTTGTCTGTATATCCACAATTAATTTTATCATGAACCGTGTTTAAGCTATCTGTTTTTTACTTAACTGCTGAATATATGTTTCGCAATTAATTGCTCAGACCTTGGATTGATCATATTCTCAAAGGCTGACTGAAAATTTGGTATCTTATGACAATTGTTTTTCTTTTGCTAACTAATTTTTTTGCCCCACCTAATTTCCATGTAAAATACACATCTTTGTGATGATTTCATGTTCCCCAACTGAAAAACTAATACCAGTATAAGTACTCTTGACAACAAATATATTTTACGTAGAAAAGATATATTATGTAGAAAGCTCTCAGCTTACGATATGTTAAATGTTATATGTAAGCTTATTATTGATGATAAATATATATACAACTATACGGCCAAATACTTTGTTGATGGACATGTCTATATTATAGATTTTGGAAGAAAAAACCGACATAGCATATGAGTGTAAAACCTAACCTTTCCCCTAAATAACAAACAGAATAGACCCCTATTTCCATCATAATATAAACATATCATATGAGTTGTAGAACCTAACCTTTCCGCTTTCCCCTCAAGAACAAACAGTTATAGATAGGAAACAGACCCCTATTTCCCACCTATGACAAGTTGACAACGACTTCCCATTTCTCCTTTTCCCCTAAACCAAAGGGGATGTCTGCCAAGTGAAAACAAACAACGTCCGCATGGAACACAACCACAACGCAAACGCAGACACCGAACAGATCGTTTTATTGGAGTTACAACTGCGAGGTAGTTTTCCTGGGGTGGCCTGAGTCTGATAACTGTAGGATATATGCTCTCACACTCATCTGAATATGGGTTGGGCCGACGGGTAAGAAAAACATAATATCCAGCATATTTGGGCCTCGACCCGAATATAATCCAGGCCCATTATTCAGTCAATTTTTGTTTCAAACTGTTTTATCGTTCCTAAAAGACCATTCTCGTGGTGTGGACACCACAAATTCACTTCAATGGCCGCGATGGTCGGATTCCACCTCTCCTGCTCCAAACCAATCTCCTTCTCCTCCTCAATCTCCTCACCACCGGACTCTCTCCGCTCAAAACTCTCTCTCCTCTCTCTAAACCCCTCTCTGCAACCGCGAAAATCAACCGTCATCCGCATGGGCGGCGGTCCGAGAACCTTCCCCGGCGGCGTATCCAAGTGGCAGTGGAAGAGGATGCAAGCGAAGAAGCAGAAACAGCTCCTCAAGGCGCGTTTATCCCGCGAACGCCAGATCTACGAGATGCGCAAACGCGCGGAGCTGAAAGCTGCGGTGGCCGAGCTCGAGCGGCCGTGGGAGCCGGTTCAGAAACCCCCGAATCTGTTCTCGGTCTGCGCCGACGAGCAGGTTAAGGTTCTAGCGGACCGGTTTCAGAAACCGGGCGGGTTTGATCTCTGGACCGATAGGGATGGCCCGCAGCTGTTTGACGCCGGCGTTGATGATGATTTGCCTTCCGCTAGGTTCTTCCCTAAAGGTGTTGTTCATAGTGTGAAACCGTACCGGAGTTTACCGAGCTCCGGCGGTGAGTCTGACGGAGAAGAGGGTTCGCGGAGACGGGAAGGGGTCAGTGGAACGCATCGTGGTCGGAGGGTGAGGAAGAATGTCTTGAACAACGGTGAAGCGAGAAAGGAAGAAGGCAAGAGAATGGAGAGTCGTGTGGTTAATGGCGGGAAATCAAAAAATGGTAGAAGGTCGTCTCAGGTATACGATATGACTTTGCAGAACGACGGGAGATACGAAGTTGGATCTTAGTTTCTAAGTAGTGTGTCTTAGTTGCTGTCTTTTATATAATCAGTACGATGTCTGTCTGAACATAAACTTGTCTATAAAAGTCTACTCACAGATTGAGCTTTATTTAGTATTATACTATCTCTTGTTTCTCTCAGGTTGTTGTGTACGAAAACAAATCATAAGACTTTGCAGTATTGTTCTGTTCGCAATTAAGGTATTACTTATGTAACAAGAGAAGATTTGTTTGCAATGTAACTTTTGCCTCATCCATGTTCTTTTCCTCATAACTAATGTTAAAAGTTATAACTAATGCATAAAGTCTATATAACAAATGAAAAGTAGCTTCGACAAACCACATTGTCCATGACCTTGGGGATACTAAAGTTAGAGGATGGTTGAAACAGGAAATAGAATGAAAACAGGAGTGTCCAACAAGTGAATTACCTGTTGGAATGTTATTGGAGCATCATCGATTTGACTCAGATTATCTTAGGTGAACTTAACAATGCTCATACAAGGTGCTTGAATGTCACTATCCCTGAGCTAGTTCTCATTTTCATTTGCACTATTTTCCCTAGCCGTACTTGTGTATTATCTTTCACTTTCTAGAATCTTTGTTGATTGCTAAATGAACAAGAAAGCTGTTGTACTATTGCTTCGCTTTACAGAATATATTTGATGACTACCAGTTTAAAGGAGAATGAGACTTGGATTTTTATTGTTAAATAAAAGTATAACCTAATTTGTCATTGTTCATGCATATGATGCTATTGTTCATTGTATATGAATTGTTAAACAAGATAGAATGAATACATTCGTCATGAAAATTTGACAAAAGCAAGCTGCTGGCTAATTTCTTAAAGCACTATCTTGTTTTGCTTGCACTGATATTGAATTAAAGTTCTTTTTTTCTTCTATATGATAATGAAATGGTCTAAAGTATTTTTTTTTTTTTTTGTAACTGTGGTCTAAAGTAAAAAAAGTTTCTCTTGATAATGGCTTGATCCTCAATTCACTTTCTCGCCACTGTTACTTGTTTTGTGTGGTGCATTAGTCTTGATAAACAATCGTTACTATTCCTTGCCGAGTCTCTTTGTCTGCTCTGATTGGTTAGCATTTTACTGACGTTCAATTTTTGTCATCTTTAGATCTTGACGGTAACATCTTCCGGATTCATCGAACCTTATGCATGGTGCTTCTTATCATGTACAGCCATTTGTGTTGGCATGTGACCCACTTCTACTGTTTTCAGCAGTGATTAACCATGACAGACTGTATTGTAATGAGGAGCAACGCACATGAAGTAGAAAAATGATTAGTGGAAGTTACAGTATTTTCCACCAAATCAATTTGTTTGAAAGTCTTTTGTTACCAGTGAGGACCATGTGAAAGTAGTAGCCTCACTTTCACTGAAGTGGTGGTCCTACTTCCCTAGGCATCACACCTTATTTTTCCTAAGGTGGTGAATAAATACATGAAAAATAGACCATTCATTGGGAGATGCCGATCATTTACATAGTCATTACATGCTAACCTGGGCTAAGTCTTGCTAAAAGATTCTCTTTATCTTTTTACTACTTTCTTTGGTTGGTATTGCTCAAGTATGGACAAAATATTTGTAAAATTTGATTTTGAAAATCCGTAACTTTATGAAACAAATCTATACCAATATTCAACATTTTTAAAAATGAAGCAAATCTTATTATTATTATTTATAAACGAAAATTTTAAACTTTGGTAATAACTACTATTTTATTTTATTTAAAAAAAAAGAATTGTAAACTAATTCATTTCGTTCGAATCATAGATATCCACTCCATGTCTATCTCTAGTATTGATTATTGCAGATGATTTAGTCGATAGTGCTTACAGCACTTTGGGGAGAGGTCTATCCACTTTCCTCTGATATAGCCACAAAATCCCATTCAATACAAGATAGGAGTTGACTCTTTGTAATAAATATTTGAATGCTATTGGAGCGTATAAAATGAATAAGATTTGAAAAATATGTGTGGATTTTGATTAGCTATTGCAAATCCATTGAACAGCGACAACTTCCCCATGCCTGATAAGAGGCTAAATTTTCTTTGATCTCATGACCGTAGAATTATCTTTTCTAGAAAAGCCATTCAAATCACTGTATGATAGTGGACGATTGTCTTGAAATATATACTGTAGTTGATGTCTATAACTTTATATCATAGGATTCAAAGCTTAAAGCTTTTTGTTTTATTTTTTATATGACTAATGCTTAGCTGATATGCTTTTTTCTTTTCACGAGTGTAGTGAAGTAAAATGATCATGTAAACTATGGTTTAGGTAGGGTTTAAGAAGCTATCAGGAGAGAAATTTGGCTTTGAACTGTGATGTGTTGCCGTTTAATTTTTTGTGATTGTTGGATGTTAGGTTTGAATTATGATCATACAGTGTGGGAACTGAGTACTAAGGTATAATAATACAACTTCTTAGGAGAAGTGGATAAGGAAGCATTCAACTTATTGGGGGGGGGGGGGGGTGGGGGTGGGTTAAAGTAAAAGCATCTTGATCGTAGTTGGGGGGGGGGGGGGGGGGGGAGAGAGATAGAGGCTAGCGTTTAAAGAAGATGGTAGCGGGGTAGGATAGAGTCTAGCGTTTAAAGAAGATGGTAGTATAGGCTTGAAGATATGAATGTGACAAGATAAAGAATATCAAAGATCTTTTGATATTTTGGGGTCGTATCAATAAGAAATGTTAAAAAGGAGAATAAGTTCTTGTCCGAAGGACAAGTTTATGATTAGATTCTAAACTTGGGAGTTTCCCTTTCTATTTGTATTTGATGAAAAAGACGAAGTTAAACATAAGTTTTCATAGACCAAGTTGTTGGACAAGCAAATCCAATTGAGAGCTTTCTTGTGTCTTACATTTCTCTTATTATTCTCTTATACACTTGTGAGTTTTTGCAAGTTCATCTCTGTGAATACGACCTTGCCTGAAACGCATAATCCTCCACGTACATGTAAAACAAAATAGCAAATGGAAAACTATTTGTGGCTAAAAATAAGACAATGTGGGCAGAGAATCTATAATACACCTGTCGAGGATGATTAGTCAACACAGGGAGCTTAATTAAGCTTATATATAGAGGACCAAGTTTGCTTCTACTTAGAGAAATCACTTCACAGTTCTATCTCTCTCTCTCTCTCTCACACACACACACACACTCCTCCTCAGGAATCAACTCTTTATTGTGTTGTTAACTTTGAACAGATGAAGCCTAATAATATTGGAGAAGAACTTCAAGATTCGTACGATGATCAACATAAATGGGTTCTTGATTCTTCCCTCGACAGCAGAGGACGTGTTCCTCTTCGGGCTCGAACTGGTGCTTGGAAAGCTGCACTCTTCATCATCGGTAACAAAACTTTCAATTAGTTTTTTTATACATAAACGTTATATATACCACATAATTGTACACACTGGAAAAGTATGCTATAGTAGTAGCTCAAAATTGTAAATCTTTGTTTCTTTTGTTCCATATTCTCTACGCAGCAATCGAGTTCACCGAGAGATTGAGTTACTTTGGTTTAGCTACAAACTTAGTGGTTTATTTGACAACAATTATCCACCAAGATCTCAAGACGGCTGTTAAAAATGTGAACTACTGGTCAGGTGTCACTACTTTGATGCCTCTTTTTGGAGGCTTTGTAGCAGATGCTTATCTTGGCCGTTACACCACTATCTTGGTTGCATCCACCATTTACCTTACGGTAATATATGCTCTTAACCTAATTTTAACTCAAAAGATTCCAAAAAACAAACGTTAATTAATTTATCTTGTTTCAACAGGGTTTGGTCCTTTTAACAATGTCCTGGTTCATACCAGGCTTGAAACCATGTCTCGAAGAAGTGTGCGTTGAACCTAGGAAAGCACATGAAATAGCCTTCTTCATTGCCATATACTTGATCTCCATAGGAACTGGAGGGCATAAGCCATGCCTTGAGAGCTTTGGTGCTGACCAGTTCGACGATGATCATGTTGAAGGAAAGAAAGATGAGGATGTCTTATTTTAACTGGTGGAACGTTTGTCTATGTGCTGGTATCCTAACGGCTGTGACTTTCCTTGTCTATATCGAAGACCGGGTTGGTTGGGGTGTCGCCGGCATCATACTCACTACACTCATGGCTATTTCACTTCTCATCTTCCTCATTGGAAAACCACTTTATCGTTATAGGACACCTTCTGGTAGCCCTTTGACTCCTATGTTACAGGTACTTGTTGCCGCCATTGCCAAGAGAAACCTTCCTTATCCTTCTGATCCTTCTCTGCTTCATGAAGTTTCCAAGGCAGAGTTTACAACTGGCCGGCTTCTCTCACACACAAAGCATCTAAAGTGAGTAGAAACAAACTCAAAAATGTCTATGTTTGTTGATTTCTGATTCTTTGTGCATTCTAAGCTGATTCTAGTGTGTGTTGAGATGTTTTGAGTCCGGTCTGATTCCTATATGGGCCGCTATATTTTGTTTAGTCATTTTTATTGGATTCGATCCGCGATATGGTTTTAGATACAATATACTTTTATATATGTTTTTGCAATCTCAAACTAGCCAATTTGGTGAACCACGCTAAATCTTTGTATTTTTATTTATCGTGATTATTTCTTTCTGCACTGTCTTTTTCACATCTATTATAACAGCGTGGTTATTTTTTGCTTGAAGGTTTCTTGACAAGGCAGCAATAATTGAAGACAACACTCCTCTAGATCTCCAGAAACAGAGTCCATGGAAACTTGTAACGTTGACAAAAGTGGAGGAAGCAAAGCTGATCATCAACGTGATTCCCATATGGCTCTCCACATTAGTCTTCGGCATTTGTGCTACACAAACTAATACTTTCTTCATCAAACAAGCAACCATAATGGACAGACGCATAACCAGTAACAACAGCTTCACAGTCCCTCCAGCTTCCATATTCTCCCTCACTGCTCTCTCACTGATCATTTCACTCACCATCTATGATAAACTCATCGTTCCCTCGCTGAGACGCATCACACATAATCAAAGAGGCATCAACATTCTCCAGAGAATCGGGACCGGTATGCTTTTCTCCGTTGCAACAATGATCATTGCAGCTCTTGTTGAGAAACAACGATTGGACCGTAGTAAAAAGAACGAACCAATGAGTGTGATATGGCTAGCTCCTCAGTTCATAGTCATTGGCGTTGCAGGACGCGTTCACGCTCGTGGGACTTCAAGAGTACTTCTACGACCAAGTCCCTGATTCCATGAGAAGCTTAGGTATAGCGATTTACCTAAGCGTGTTAGGAGCAGCTAACTTTCTTAACAATCTACTGATCACAGTGGTTGATACTATAGCTGATGATTTCTCGGCCAAGAGTTGGTTCGGGAAGGACCTGAACAGTAGCCGGTTGGACCGGTTCTACTGGTTCCTAGCCGGTGTAACTGCTGCTAATATATGTGTCTTTGTTTTTGTGGCGAAGAGATGTCCTTACAAAAGCGTGGCAGCCAAACCAAGTCGTTGTTCGACTCGTCCGTGTCCGTTGCCGTTGCCTGAATAAATAATTTTTGTTACAAGAATAGTAACGTTTATCACTTCTTCTTCGAGGTTTCACATTGGTCATCACATATTGTAGACTTCATCCAATTATATTAGTTTGATGAAAACAAAGACAATGATTGCTTGCTTGATTTAAGATATATTTTCTGAACATTTAATCTCTGTATGAAAAACGGTTTGGAAGTGTGGCATCAGAACGCATTACCATGGAACATACTCCTATTCAAACTTTAATGCTTTACCTCATCATGTTTTTGTACAACGTTATCACTATAGTCGATACAAGCATATTTGTCGCATTATTAATCATTTAATGACCCAGTAAGAACCCTAATGGAACATACTAACCGGTTACTATATATGCTATCTTCATATGTAAAAACATTGAATCGTGGATGAATTAAAGAGGATGTTGATTAAAAAGTTTTAGTTACCTTAGACTAGAAATTAAGCATAAGTACTATTAGTAACCCAACATTAACCGCTAGAAGTAGAACAAACCATTGACCATTGGCTTTAGCCATTTATATGTGCTAACCATATGACACGGCTTGAGCCATATATATGTACTATTCTTCTTCTTCGTCTTTGTTCTAAATGATCGATCATTGGAAGTTTGAAACACATAAAATATACTTGCAGTGAAACCAAAAAATGAAAGAAAGTAAAAAAAATAAAAAAATTTGGCAGATATTTTACCAAAACAATATCTCAAAAATATTTATTAGTTTATTGTAATACAATTTAACTAATTTTTTAATACAAAAAACTAGATTATTTATATATACTGATAAATGTCTGAAATTTCTACAATTTGTGGAGAATTTGTTAAAAACATTGAGAAACCAAACCATGTATTGATGTTTTACCAAAATACCCTCCTCCTTCTCCGAAGTCTTCGTTCTTATTCATTTTTCCCTCTTCTCCCATGTGGACTTCTCCAATCTCCAACCTAATCCAATTCATGTGACCTTCGATTCCAAATTCGCAATCCCAAGATACGGATTCAGTTCTGTATATTGTGTTTTGTCTTGACATAGTCTCTACTTTTGTTTGTCAAAAGCCGTGTGTTGTGTCTCTTTCTTGCTGCAAGGCATGCAGTCACAAGCTGCAGTGTTGGGCAAGCCAAGTCAAGCTTCCCGTATATATATATATATATATATATATATATCAGTGAGGAAGGGGGTCTTGTTACTGTAGCTCACAGGCTTCCCTACTCTGCGCTGAACTTCTAATGCATATTAAAACATACAATAAAGTGAGTTTGCATTCTTGTCTCTCTTTTTTTTTTCCTTCTGAATTGTGTCTTCTGTTTCTAGAAGCTACAGATGAGTCCCTGAAATCATTTTGGCTGTCTCATAGGTAAGAAATGTCATCTTTGATTAGGAGTTTCCTGTCATGAATACATCTTACTGTTTTCTTTACTCTGTTTCTTCAGAGCCAGATGATTCAACATTGATTATCAGTCTTGGTTGTGGAAGTCTAGCTGGAGTTGCTTCTTCAACAGGTTTGTTATTCGATCTGACCTTCTTCTCTAGCTACAAGATCCCAAGCCATTCTCTCTTTATAGTTTCAAGCTTTCTTCCTAGAAACAGATACTTGCAACTTTACTATATCCACCACTTGTCTAATTTTTTGAGTGCACATAACGTTCCCACTGGATCTTGTGAGAAGAAGAATGCAAGTAGAAGGAGCTGGTGGAAAGAGCGGGAGTGTACAAGACAGGACTCTTGGGGACATTCGAACATGTATTCAAGTCAGAAGGCATCAGAGGACTGTACCGAGGATTACTGCCTGAATACTACAAAGTAGTTCCTGGTGTTGGCAACTTGGTATGTCCTCCTTCCCCTTGGAAGATTTTTAGTTTGCTTTATAACTTAGGAGAAAGTAACAACAGCATTTTTGTTACCATTCAAATGCATCATCATTTACACTGATTTTTTTTTTGACATTACAATTTTGTATTGTTCTTGTTTGACAATGGTTCTCTTGTTTCTTGATATTGATGAGAAACATCCCACATCGGAAATATAAGAATTATTCTACTACTATATAAAGGGTTGGGGCCAATCCACTAATTGCCAATTGGTTTTAAGTTGGAAGCCCATAATTAACCCAAATATAACATGGTATCAGAGCAATAAGATCCTTTGACCTAATTTACTACAATTACTACTACACTGATGTTGGGCCCTCTGTGGATGTTATTCCCATATTGTCCACGCTTCAGACCTAGATGTCTGAGCGTGAAGAAGGGTATTGATGAGAAACATCCCACATCGGAAATATAAGAATTATTCTACTACATGATTGTATAATGAGAGTAGTACATAAAAACAACGTACAAAAACTTTCTCACTGAGAACTCAAAACATGAAACCTCTCTAAGAGTCTAGATCCTAAAACCCTATGTTTGGTAATCTCTGAACAAGATAATAACAAAACGTGATGAAAAGCATTCATAAGTTAAAAATACCCCCAAGAAGGTGGCCATTAGGAAGACGTCCTTAGCAAGAAGATGCTGAGTTCTTGAGCAGAGTTAGCATCAGGGTTAATGAGATGGAAAGACTCCGAGTCAGAGCTACCCACAACATGCTCATAACTCGCTCTCATATACATCACCTCATCAAGATCCGACCCGGATCCACACGGCAACACCCCCGCACCAACCGTAGTGGACTCCAACCTCTTCAGCATAACCCTCGTCTCTTCAGCTTGCGCTCCTCCTCACAGCAAAACCCGACTTCCTCCCGTTGCAGAACATCGTCCACACCGGCACGGATTTCAGCGAGCAAGACTTGAGTTCCTGTCGTGTGGGGCACTCGAGAGCGACTCGGACGAGACCCGAGTCCATCTCGTGGACGAGCTGGTTCGTCGTGACGGAAAGCTCGAGGAGGAGGAAGGGTTTGACGGGATAGACGGTCGTGCTGGACGCAGAACCACACGTGTCCCCTTTCTCCTCCCGAAAAGCGTGCCGATCACCATCGTCCTCGACGGTCTCTGCGGCGCGACGGGGGAGAGGGAAGCCTGAGTCGACGGCGGAGGAGGAGGAGAAGGACGTGGCCTCGGAGGAAGAGGCTGAGTCTTGAACGTCGATGATGTCGTCTCTGAGAGAAGTGCTGAGACGTTTCTTGGTGACTCCGGTGGTGGTGGTGGATGATGACGCGGTGGTTGGATTCGTCGGAGGTGTGATGCACGGGAGGAGACAACGGCAGAGAGCGTTGATCTTCGTCATCTTTTTAGGCTCTGTCTTCTTCTTCTTTTTTTTTTCTTTCGAAGGGTTTGAGAGAAAAAGGTCAGATGGAGCTTTCAGAGATAAATCTTTTTTTTGTGTTGTTTGTTGTGTGCTTTCTTATAAAGAAAGGCGGGAGACAAGTTGTGGTCCTTTGACTGGTTTGACCGAATTTCCTACGTGGATTTTTCTTTGCTTGCCACGTCGAAAGTGAATCTTGGATCTTCTTTGTTTCTGAAAATGTTCTATTGCGGTAATACTAGTTTCTTTTTTTTCTTTCTTTTTTGCTTTTGAGAAAATTAAAATGATTTCATTTGGTTATAATTCCAAAATCTTATTGTAGATTTTTGTAGTTCATTTTGAAAAAAGGAAACAAATCACAGTTGATAGTAATATATTTTAATTATATGATTTAATGATTTAGTTTAAGCAATTAGTCTATCCATCAATTAATATAAAAATTAGAAACAATCCACATGTAAGGAAGGATTAGTTTGGGAGATTCTTTGGTGACTAGATGATTTTTTTTTTGGAACACGGTGACTAGATAATTACATAAACTAAAGTGTCACCAAAATTATATTTTTAGCGTGTGGCTAGCCTCAAAGGCCATTCTTTCCGAATAATGCTCGCTTTGGTCTATGAGGGTGTGTTTGGCCTCTACTGGTATTGTCTATTGGTGTGTGGGTGCTTAGGATGCCTTCCGCAAACTGGTTTTGGTGGAGTCGAATCTTAAACAATGGACCATCAGAGGAGGCCAAAAATTACCGGATTCTTGTTTCGGTTAATTTAACTGCCGTTCCTCTCTTTGCAGCAAGCAGTTTGTGCTTTTTTGGTCAAGCTTCCGGATAGCGCTCCAGTCTGTAGTGTCTCTCCCCAATTGTCTAGTTTGAGTTTGTGTTTAGATTTATACTTCTGTTTTCTGTTTTTTTTTTTCTCCCTATTCTTTTGTCAAAAATCTCAAAATATGCTAATAATATTTTTACATTCTTACCAAAAAAAATTATATCCCTTATTAATTGAAAAACATTACAAACATTTGAGATATCCATATTTCATCTCTAAAATTGTTTTTAGAACCCCTAAAAATAGATGGATTCATGTAAACATATGTTATAATATTTATTAAACTAATCCTTAAATTTATTAGTATTATAAAAGTTATTTATTTTTTATTTAAATAAAAGTTATGGAATTGTCTAATATAATAAACATGTATATGATTATTAATAATATGAAACAATAAAGTTTTGATAACAAATTTTTATCTTCCATAATTTTTGTTCAATTTTATATTATTAAAAAATTATACAATTATATTAACTATATAATAAAAATTTAGTTTTTTTCTAAATTTATATCTTAGAAAAAGATTTTTTTCTTATATCTTATATTTTGCATTTCTTTAAATGACTATAAATTACCAAAATTTGTTAAAAATCCCACATTAATTTTTTTTTGTGAACAGTGGTTTACATTTTTTTTGTTATAACAAGATACACATTATTATAAAATTATATGAATATAAAATCTCATTTTAATTAAACTATATACCATATAAAATACATAAATATTTTAATTTAGAAATTTGCATTAAAAGAGTATTGAGACCTTATATTTTAATTTCAAAATTTGCATTAAGTTTTTAAAAATATTACCTAAAACTTCTAAAATTCTCACACCAAAAATTTATGAATAATGGATGTTGAATTTTTTTAACATAACAAATTTTAATAAAATCATATGAGTGGGATGACTTAGTTAATAAATATACATATTAAAATATACTATATATTTATTTCAATATCACTTAAATTTAATCATATATTATATAAAATTAATAGAGTTTATTGTTATTATTTATTTATCAATAAAATATTTCAAATAAAAACATTGATTGTTTTGATTTATGTGCTTACTCCAATTTAGTTATATAAATGAACACAATATAAAATATATATATATATGTAAAAGAAATTTGTATACATAACGGTTCATTTGCCGATGGTACCTATTAGTTGTGGTCTTTGGATTTATTTGACCAAAAAAATATTTTAATTAATCATTGTATTTAAAATAAATTTAAGATTTGTATGAAACAAATTAAATGAAACAAGATAAGAGGCCGTAAAAAATGCTTAAGCTAGGAAGACCCATCAAACTTACAAGAGTTCATGCACCCTTATTATTTTGTTAAAGTTTTCTGCTCTGTTTGTGTTGTAGACACTTTTAATACTTTGATCATTGCTATACAGTAAGATGTGTTTCTAATCATATTATCCATTACTCTCTCCGCTCACGTAGCCCCTAGCGAGTTCTGTAACATTGGAAATAACAGCAGAAACGGTGTAGTAAACCACATCTCAAACTCAATCCGAGTGGCCTACAACAGTATATAGCTTTTCATAAAAGCTAGACATACATAAAGAAGCGAGTGCCTTCATATCACTGACAACCGCTCAGTCTTGCCCAATCCACAAACTGCATACCACCGTAGATTTTATTAGCAAACCTTACACCAACGGTAAAGGCCAAAGCCGCAGGAGGCACTTTCTTGGCGGAAGGAGATGATTCAACCACTCTCTCTAGACCATTGATGATCTGATAACGTGTATTCGAAGAAACACTAAGGAACACACCTGCCATCAAGATTACCATTGTTATGGAAATGAATGAGTAAATAAAGTGAGGGTAAGAAAAGCTAAGAAGAAGTATGTTTATACCCCAGAGAGCTGCACTCTTGATGAGTGGTGGTACTGGAATGTTTCTTCTGATTTGTTTATGCTTCTGAGAATGGCCACACAAAAGAAACGTAAGCCACATCCAAAAAACTAAGTGATCCTCTCAAGTGGAAAGAGATGGGTTACCTTTTAGCAGTCATGATCAGATTAGCAATGCCTTGGCCTAGAATGCCACATCTAAATCCAACCGCACCATACATTATACCCTAAACAAATATTTGATCAGCTGGAAACTTTTATGGAGCGATTGAGACAGAGACTGTGACGTTATAAGCATTAAGCATGCGTCCAAAGAAGCCACTTGATGCTGATGGTTGACCAAAACGGACAAAAGGCGCCAACATACCGACAAGAGCAACGTTAACCACAACTCCAACAAAGAGATCAGCAACATACAACTCAAACTCTGCCCAGAAGTCTTTCCCTCTCTTTTGAACTTCTGCAACAGTGGCACAACAAGAGTCAATGACTCTGAAAATTGGCAAATACCAAATGGTTACATGAGACAATGCAAGTGCGGTGTTGCATATACCCTAATGTTGAATAAAGCTCACTAACCTTAGTGCCTATTTTGAAGAGGAAAGATGGATCAGCCAACATTCTGTTACGAAGCATAGACTATGATCTTATAGCAAACCCAAGCAGACCAGCTGAGCTCTAAACTCCAAGAAACCTGTTGTGATTCAGTCTTGTTTTCAGTTTTGTTCTTTAGTTTTGTCTCTTTCTCTGTTTTTGTTTATGTAAGACTTTGTTTTACCAAACTGATTTTTCATTCATTCTTACATACTTTCTTACAAACGATCACACACTGTCTTTATAGAAGACTTTACTGACTCTTAATCATTCCTTCTTGCTCACTCACACCTAGCACATACCTCTAATATTTAGACCATTCTCACACTTCATAGCTTAACTATTTTAACAACTCTTACCAACTCTCTTAGCAAGAGTGAACTAGTTATATTACTTACCAACTAAACCTTAACGTAACTACTAGTTACATAACTAGTTTCCTTGTTAACTTTGACCTTGACTATTATTCTTCTTCCTTCCTTCACGTTTCTTGTTTCTTCTTTCTCTTTTTCTTGCTTGTTTCTTGTGCTTCAGGTTTCTTCTTCTTCTCACTGTCTTCACTCCTTTCATTTGCAGGTTTTACTCAAGGAATCATTTCTCAACACTCCCTCTTGATTCCTTGAGTTGTTGCCTTGGTTCCAACTCAGAATTTTAAGATTAGTTACCTTAGTAGCTTCTTTGCTTGTTCTGTTGTTTGTTGGAGGAGGACTCATCAACACACTTGCATAGCTCCTTGGCATGTTCAAATTCTCTGTTTTACTTGCACTTTGAATCTTGACAGATTTGGTTTCTTTTCCAACTTTGATTTTCTCAGCTCCCTCTTGAATTGATATCACATTGCTCCCTGCAACTTTTGCCTCTGATGTAAGAACCTTTGTTGACCTTGCAATGACATTCCCTTCTTTCTCATTGGTGGTTGACTTGCCACATACACGTAACTCACTTGTTCCTTCCCCACTTGGTAGTTGAATATTTTGCATTGGTGGGCAGTTCTTCTCATACTTGTCCACTTTCTTGAAACTTCCAAAGTTAAATCCTTTGTGCCTTGGCTCTTGATCAATCTTTTCTTTTCCATGAGACTTTTCTTCATTCCTTCCTTTCTCTTTCTTTGAGTGTTGATCAGCTGATCTGCCAATCTGTTTTTGCTCCCTCTTTTTCTCAAATATGATTTCTTTTCTTTGGTTGGTGTTCTCTTTGATCACCAATTTCTTCATTCTCGTTCCTTGAATCACTTCTTTGATCTCCTTCATCTCACTCTTCTCTTTGTTAGACTCTGTCTTTCTCTGCTTTTCATCATTGACGGCTGCTTCAATCTTCCATGATTTCAGTTTTGATACTTCAGCGTACCCAGCTCCTTCGATACATACGTCCTCACTTGCCTTTGATTCAGTAGTTGTGATTGGTCGTTTGCTTATCTCCAAGTGAAGATAGAAGCTTTTCTTAACCATTCCAATATCAGCTATCTTTCTTCTTGATTTGTCATGGATGACACACCTTTTATCCTTGAAGGTAACACCATAGCCGTTTTCAACCATCTGAGAAACACTTAGTAGATTCTTGGCTATGTTGGGGACTAGGAAGACATTTCTGATGATTCGCCTGCCTTTCTTTGTCTCTACCTCAATATCTCCTTTTCCTTTAGTTATCAACACAGTTCCATCACCAACACGGATTGGAACATTGACCCTTGAGTTGATTCTGGTGAACAGATTCTCGTTAGAGGTCATATGATTTGTGCAACCACTATCAATGAGCCACATGTTTTCTTCAAGTCGTTCTTTGTCTTCTTGCCTTGCTGAGAACATCTGGTACTCCTCTTCTTCTTCATCACCATCTTCTTCTTGATTTGCTTGAGCTTGTTCAAGTCTCTTGCTCCTGCAGTCTCTTGACAAATGACCAGTTTTGCCACAACTGAAACAAGTTCTCATGTCTCTATTTCTGTTGGCATCAAACTGGTTCCTTCCATGCTTGAAGAAGCATACATCTTCATTGTGATTATCCTTTTTACAGTAACCACACCACCTCTTCTCTCTGTAATTTGTCTGACTTGAGTTTGCTCTCTCTTTGTCTTCCATCTTCATATTTCTGAACCGAGCATGGAATGCTCCTTCTGAATCTTCTTCTTCTTCTTCTTCTTCTTCAGGAAAGAACTTTTTCTCATGTGCTTCTAAAGATCCAATCAGTTCAGCATATGTGACTGTTCTGATATCTTTAGTTTCTTCCATCAATGAAGATAGAGGTGCATAGCTCTTTGGCATCGAGGCTAGCATCTTCACCACCATATCAAAGTTGGATCTTCCTTCTCCTAGAGCTCTCATTTGATTAGCTACAGCTTGAATCCTGTCAGAGTAAGCTTTCACCTTCTCTCCTTCTTTCATCTTCAGATTTTCAAAATCTCTTCTTAAGGACTGCAGTCTTACCATCTTCACTTTTTCATTTCCTTGGTATGAATGCTCCAAGAGATCCCAGGCTTGTTTAGCTGTTGTTGCTGAGAGAATCTTGTCAAAGATTACATCTGCTACAGCATGCTGAATGATTTGTAGAGCTGATGTATCTTTGGCTTTTAGTGCTTTCAGGTTTGCCATCGTCTTTGCATGGTCTCCTCCTGGTGTCTCAAATGTTTCTGTAGTCTTTGTTGGAGGATCTGGAACTCCACCTTTCACCACCTCCCATAGTTCTTTGTTCATCAGAGTTGTGCGCATCCTTGCCGCCCAGAACTCGTAGTTCTGACCATCGAACACAGCCACCAGTTGAGATGATATGAGGTTAATCGCCATTCCTTTCTTCTTCTTTTAACTTCGCTTCTTCTTGTAATTTTCTTGAACAGGCTCCACGATCAAGTGAGCTCTGATACCATGTTGTGATTCAGTCTTGTTTTCAGTTTTGTTCTTTAGTTTTGTCTCTTTCTCTGTTTTTGTTTATGTAAGACTTTGTTTTACCAAACTGATTTTTCATTCATTCTTACATACTTTCTTACAAACGATCACACACTGTCTTTATAGAAGACTTTACTGACTCTTAATCATTCCTTCTTGCTCACTCACACCTAGCACATACCTCTAATATTTAGACCATTCTCACACTTCATAGCTTAACTATTTTAACAACTCTTACCAACTCTCTTAGCAAGAGTGAACTAGTTATATTACTTACCAACTAAACCTTAACGTAACTACTAGTTACATAACTAGTTTCCTTGTTAACTTTGACCTTGACTATTCTTCTTCTTCCTTCCTTCACGTTTCTTGTTTCTTCTTTCTCTTTTTCTTGCTTGTTTCTTGTGCTTCAGGTTTCTTCTTCTTCTCACTGTCTTCACTCCTTTCATTTGCAGGTTTTACTCAAGGAATCATTTCTCAACAAAACCGAAACTCAAAAACACCTCTCTAAAAAACTATTGATTCCAGAAAGAAAGAAAAGAATATACCTACATGCAAATCCAAGTACCTAAGGAGTAGCAACTTGTGGCTGCCAAAGGTCTTAGCAGACTTTAACATATCACATGGAAGCGTGGCTTCTCGAGCTTCAGTCTCTCCCATAACTCCTTCTCTTCGTGGTCTTCTTCGCTATCATCTCCATCTCCTCCTCCACCATTACCGTCACCACCATTAAAAACCATCTCCAACATTGCCATCACTTCCAAACTTCTCCGGTTCATCAGTTCCCAAGTTTCTTACATCGTCTATTTATTTCGCTTCAAGTCCCTTGCACTTGTGGAAATGGAACCCTTAGTTAATTATGGTTTTGTCCTTGCTCTTACATGTGTTGTGTACTTATGAGAAATAAAGAATGTAAGAACAATAAGTACGAGATAATAAAAAGTAAGAATAAGCTACTTTGAATGATTCACTTGGCATAATGTGAAAGTGTGACCTCTACATTGGAGTAGTATCTTTTGCTGCACTTTATTAAAGTTTTCAACGTATCATGAAAGTTGGATAGATAAAACTGTATAAAATTCATCGTATACATAAATCTACTTATACATAAGCAAAGGATTATTAGGATCAAAGACAAAGATAGAACAACGAATATGTTACAACATCCATCACAACTCCACACATCATATCCACCAAAGTCCCTCCAGATCCCCAAAAGAATAAGAATACATGATTTTGATTTGATGTACATACACATACATTTTTTTCTCCTTTAAAAAAAAACGAAAAAAAAAAAAACAGAAGAAAAAGAAGCCAAACCGAGTGAGAACTGATCTATGGTTGCTTGTTCATCATGGCAGATGATGATCCCTGCATCTGAGAGCCTGAGCTTCTTCTATGCGACTGCAGATGCTTCAATCTTCTGCTGAGGATATCAATATATGTTCTGAGACGGTACCTGTCTGAGTTTGTGAGCGACAATGGTGGATTCAGAATCAGCATTGGTGCTTCCACTAGAAGGAATACCAGCAAACGCATCGCTTTTGAATATTGGTTTCCAGCCTTCTCTATCTCTCCCATAACCTCCTTAACCTGCATAAAAGGCCACAGCCACTAGTGGGATTAAAACTCTTGTTTTATATATGAGAAGGATCATATAGTAAACGAATGTTATATACTTCAGATTTGAATTGTTTATCAAGCATAAAAGGTAAAGAGAACTTACTCCACCAAGTTTGCCAAGATCGAGGGCTGCTTCAAAGATAGTCTCCATTGCATCAGGCATCATTGCATTTCCTACAACCAAGTAGATGAAGAACTTTTTAAGATCTTGAACACTACAAAAACAGAGCAGAAGTGTTTTCTTTTCTTTTTTACAAAGAGAAAAAACAATACCAGGTTCGATATTCTTGGAAAGTTCTTCAGCAAGCTCAATCTCCCGGATAAACTGCCTCTGAATCTGAGAGGATATCTCCTCCGATCCATCATGGCTGAGATCAGTGATATGCTCGTTTTTTAGGCTGCTGCTTCTACTTCCTCTTAGTTTGTTAATGTCTTGGCCTGGGCTTCCTTCCAAACCAGAGATTGCCTGAGTATGGCATATGTGCAGTGCCTGTTTCCAAATTGCCAGAATCGCCAACTGGATCGAGAAAGCTTCTAGGTATTTGTCAGATTTGATCTATACAAAAAAAAAAGTATGAGAAAGAAATTGCTCAGAAACTCATGATTGTGTAGTGGTAATAATAAGCTAAGTGACAATCAATATATAGTTTGGTTACCCTTTCATGAACTAGTTCTGCAATTGTTGCTGCACATTTTTTAAGAGAAGTGATTCTCGTTAAGCTGTTAGTTGATGGCTGTTCAAAAGCATCCCCAAGATCCAGAGACCCATGAGAAGTGCTCTGACTGTCCAGGCTTCCAAACCGGCCAACGTTGTTGCCAGTAGCACCAATTATTGGCATAGGAGCCGTTGAACTTATGCTTCTGTTAAATAACTCTACAGGAGGAGACTGAGACTTGAATGGGAAATTATAAGCCTTTGAAGAACTCGATGAAGATGATGGCAAATCCACTGGTGGTCCAGATACAAGAACAAAGTCTTGATCCATCGAGTCTTGAGAATCATCTACTGCAGAAACTGACATTGTGAGAAACCAAATCAATATAGCTTTGCTATTTTATAAGGCGTAGCAAATAGAAGTACCTCTTCTTTTAGGAGGCTCACCATGGTTTCTCCTATCAGAATTTATGTGTGTTTCATTTCTAAATATATTGCTTTCCACTCCCTGGTTGATTCTACTAACTCTGGAAGTAGGTTCTGTACAGTTCAAAGGACTAGATTCCATCTCCTTTCTCTCAACTCTAGCATCAGTGTTAAATCCAGAGGACGACCTCATCGAGGAGGTCCTTCTCAAATGTGAAGGGCTCCCCTCAGGTCCACTGAAATCATCATCTATAAGGAATGGAAGACAGTCTTCTTGAGAACTTTCTTCCATGTTTCTCGAAGGACTACTTCCAGAAGAAAGGAAACCATCCATTCTCCTTGAACTCAATCTACTACTGCAGGAGAGATGTATTTCATCAGGTACAAATATTTGCATATAAAGAGATAAAAAAAAAAGGCCGCAGCCACGGAAACTATCTCATCTACCTTGAGAAATCATATGAAGACTGCCTGTTCGAAAGAAACGGATGATTAAAGAACTCTTCAAATGTCAAACGTTCCACTGCAGGAGACAAAGAGAGTAGGACCATAAGCTCTTTTACTCTTTACTATAAGACATGTGAGGTAGGAGAAGAATCATCATTCCAACTTTTCTACTATAGAAATGCAAAAGATAGTAGTCTGATGCAGACCTGGATCACGGCGCAGTAACTTCTGACACAGATCTATACAGTCCAAACTTAAATCTCTACAGTCCGCTGGAAATTGTAATCCAGTTGATCTCAAAATGTTTTGGAGCAACTGTGAACATAAGATTAAGAATACGTTGGGTTTTAGGCACCAGAAGACAAACATTTAAGTAAAGAAAGAGAATGCAAGAACCTGAATTTGGCTGTTTCCTGTAAAAGGGGTTCTGCCTGTCACAAGTTGAAATAAGATAGCACCAACACTCCAGAGATCTGCCTGTGTTTTAGGATAGATTGTAAGATTACTATGCTAAGAACAAAAAATGTCTAGGTCACATTAGTAAGAAAAAGGTCTCACCTTCGCATCATACTTCTGAAGTTGCATAATTTCTGGTGCCATGTACAATGGTGAACCGCATAATGTTTCTGCAAGCCCTCTAGGCTGCAGCGATCTGCATTATGAAAAGTGTGATGTTCAGATTCAAACTAGAAGAATATACATTCATCCCTAAGAAAAGAATGAATATTATTACCTAGGCTAGAACTCGACAAAATACATTGAAAAGCAGCTTGAGCCCATTCGAAACCTTGCTCTAATTGACACATATTACACACACTCTTTGATCTAGTAACAGGGTTTAGCTGATTGACAATACCTTGCAAATCCAAAATCAGCAATCTTCAGATCTGCATCGTTTCCATCTGTGGATAGAAGAAGATTCTGTTTCAAAACACGAAAGAGAGAAACTTAGCAACTATAATATCTATCTCTCCACTAGGAGTCTAGGACCAAGGAAACATAATCCACTGATTAAGAAGAGAACATGTTCTACTGGAAACTAACAGATCAGCCTTCCACAGCACTGAGGTCATATATATAACACACCAATCTAATTAACAAGAACAACAAAACACATTCTGCACAGAAGATCACTGAAATGAACGAAAAATACACACACCTGAGGCTTTAAATCGCGGTGGATAATATTATTGTCACGAAGAACTTGTAAACCAGCAGCTGTTACATACAAAGTCATTAAGAACATTGTCAACAACAAAACAAAACAAACAGAGAGAGTACAATGCCCTAGAGTTTTTACCTAACTTCAACATGAAATGCTTAGCAGTAGCTTCAGGAACACTCCCATGACTCTGTATATACACAGACAAGTCACCTCCTTTGCAATACTCCAACACCAAATGTATCTTCCCAGGTGACTACATACACAAACACATTCCATCCAACAAAGGGTCAATCTCAAAAAGTAAAATTTCAAACACCAAGAAGCATAAAGGATCGAACTTTAGATATTTAGAGGACCGAACCAACCTCGATCATGTCAAGCAAACGGATGATGTTGGGATGATCGATCCTCCTCAAGATGAAAATCTCAGACATGAGACTCTCCTGCAGCTTCTTGTTAAGCCTGCTCATAGCGATCTCCTTGATAGCGACGTGGGTCCCGTGGACGCGGTGCCTCGCTTCGGAGACTACGGAGAACGAACCCGACCCGATTTGACGACCCACCAAGTAGTCGCCAACAACGCGCGGCCCGCTCCTCGCCGTGGACTGAGCCATTTTTTTGACGGCGCCGAGAATCTAGAGAGGATCGTGTGACGGAGAATTTTCAAGCCGCGGTTTTGATTGAATCTTTTCTTCTTCTTCTTTTTCTTTTTGGGGGAGTGCAGACGGGTTGAATAGGATCCGATTGGGCGTGTTTTTGGATAATCAGGAGAGAGGTGATTATTATTATTAATAAGTGTAAGTTTATTCTAGGAATCTTCGCGGAGTGTTGTTTGTTTGGTTTATATGATAAAATCGGGTAATTATTTATTTTTTCTTTTCCCCAGTCAGGAAGATTACCATTTTATTTCAAACATTCAACACGCTTTTGATACATAAACTCTGGCAGATGAAAGAATAATTCTCTAGAAATAAAAGCCCAAATGAAAGCAGTACTAGAACCCATTATAGAAACAAACATGCCAACCAAGACTTAGCAACTTAACAAATTAAATAAACAACAAATCAGTTCAAAAAAAAAAAGTTAAGTCAACAAAATTTAACTCCAAGTAGTATACAATGATCGGGAAATTTCGCTGCTGCTCATCGCCCCCCACGTGAAATTATCCACCTCCTTCACTTAGTGTTCCATAACTTACCCATCTGCATACGTCCACACGGTAACAACAACCAAACCAAAACACCACGATTTCATAACCGACAAGAGGAAGCTCGACTTGGTCCACATAACCTTCGGATACGGATTTGACACATCCAGTCTATAAAATCCTAGATAGAAGCCCACACAAAGCTTTAATCGATGAAACCATTCCAAACAGACTCATGGAATAAGAAACACCTGGTAAACGATCATCGAGACACCACATACAAAACAAATCTGCTACTTAAATTCGAGCCACCGAGGGAAACATCTCTAAACTCGCTGAAATTGAAAACTCAAAAAAAAACAGAGCATAGATCAAAGGAAAAAAAGACAGCTAAGAACTTGAGAAAGAAGATGAAGTGTGTAGAGAAAAGAGAATGGAGAGAGGGGATAGAAAGTGTTTATGTGTGGTGTTTTGTTTGTGTTCTTTGATCAGGTAATTATTTAACGTTATTTTTTTGAACCTAAAGCTGATGAATATAATAATATTCCCAGAAGCTAAACTTTTTTTCTTCTTATTTGGCATCAAACAAATTTTAAAAGATCAATCATTAAAGTTCCTTTAAGCGAGCTGCAAGAACAGGCCTAGGAACCAGAATGTTAACAGCTGATAAACATTGTGCATGTGATCGTCCTCCTTTCGCTAAGGAATCCACATCATCCAACTCTGTGGCTAAAGCCGGCCACTCTTCCAACGAGGTTTCTTACTTGCTGGCAGTCTAAAACGAAACTGGTGTCATCGAGTTGTATTGGTGACTGTGCTTGGGGAACACACTTTTGCCCCTGCAGGATCACCTCATTTGCGTCTTGGAGGACAAAACCCATTCCCATCCATACATTGCTTGCTGACCACAAGCCGTGTACTTGGCCAGTGTATCGATATTCAGTTTTTACCTGAGCTGGAGGTGGAGGTCGTTGCCTCATGTGTTGAGTTTCTTCTTCCTCTTCTATAAGATGATAGACTCTTAAATCTGGATCAAAATCCGCATGGGCATGTCATGGTAGCCTTGCAACTTCCGAGGGGATTCAAACATCCTCCCATACTTTAGTCTCAGCTCATGTTTATATTGTTCTACAAACACTATCCTCTAGGATAGTATCGACCTTTAAGTGGGAACACCAACAAACGCCACACATGTTTTTCCAATAAGGTAAGGTGAAAATCTCTAAAATCACAGAATTCAAAGCCTATTTTCTCTAGTGGAACAAAAATTTAATTTGTCTCATGCAATCCAATGAATTCCACAATTATTGTCTCTCATGTTCCACAGAACCTCATCACTGCAGCGGATAGTTTGTTACACACTCCATATGGTACTAGATAGCAGGACATCACATAGGACGGGATTGCTTGTGCCACCAAAAACTACATATGATATTTATATTATAATAATATAAATTTATTGGATTATATCTTCTATATTTTTATTGTGATGTTTTGGTCTTAAGTTTAAGTATAAAAGAATTATTAATTTATTGTCAAATGATAATTCATTTATTTTTTATAAAATATATTTTGGTAACCAAACTAGAAAAAGAAAACCAACTCGATAAAGTTGAACAAACACAAACAAAATCGAACCAAATCTAAACCAAACCAAACTAAATCGAACCAAACTCAAACTAGAATAAACTCAAACTGCATCAGACCAAACACAAACCAAATTAATTTTGGTTAACTTTGGTTAAAATTTTCTTATATCCAAACAGACCAAACCAATCCGAACTAAATTGGACACAAGTTTAAACCAAAATACTCACCCCTATTTCTAGTGGTGTAATTTGTGAAAAAAAAAAACTTAATCAGTTTTGAAGTGAGAAAAAAAAAATTCTTAACTGGTAAAGTTCTAAAACTCCACGCAAATTTTAGTTTCAATAACACCTCTGTGTTTGAGAACCCAACCATTACTGATTCTCTAATATTCATTTGACATTTGATAAAAAATTCTGACAATTTTGAAAACAACGTTCGCCTTTTCAAATCATGTATTACAGCTTTACAACACAATGAGTTACAACATCTATAAATTCTCTACATTTTCACTTTAATATAGAGTTCGGATAAAAAATGTTTCAATCATATTCTATTTTCTCTTTTATAGTAAAGTAAAAAAGTTGCCTCAGAGAATAAAGTAAATTTATTACGTACGTAAAATAATTTATTTATTTTTGTTCATTACTTGATTTTTATTCCTAAAATAAAGTAATCTTAAAATAAAATTAAATTTCATTACAGAATTATTTCATTTTTAAAACAAAATAATACATTAGAAATGGTCTTAGAACTTAGAAATGCTCTAAATTCTTTGATCACCGTATGTAAAATCTGACAATTTTTAATCGATCTTTTTATTTCTTACCGAGTAAACTTTTTTTATAAAAAAATATTGATATCACTTTTTGGAATGTTTTTTCTTCTGAAAATTCAGTGAAGCTTCTCTCAACAATAAGAGCTTCTTTAAGTTTGTTTAAAGTGGCTGCATTGATAAAAAAAAAAAAAAAGATTACAAATACATGGTAGTGTTAAAAAAGTTACAAATACATAATTCTGTTTAAGAAAAAAAAGGGTAAAAATATGTACTCTGATTATAAAAAAAATCCATTCATCATTATGTCTCAGAACTAAAAGCACATGGACGATACGTTGTGGTAGGAACCGAACCATGCACGGAGTACAAAGCTGGTTCTCTAACAACAAATTAAGCTATGGTTTACGTCTATCGACAAAAAGTTATACATACAATGAATCGACGATACACAATATTTATTTACATCATACACATAACTCCTAGCTTATAAAAAAATTATAACGCAAAAATATAGGTTAATTTATTCCATAAATAATAGGTCAAGTAGCCAAAGTCAACTACTGCTCTACCACGTTCTCAGAGTTTATAACGACCGAGTTAAAGTTAATTTTCTTGGACAACAAGTGAACCGAAGTTTATAATTTTGTAACCTCAACTAACATAAATTATTATGTGATTTTTGGTCTAAACAAAAGTTTATACTCAAGTAGTCAAGTTGCCAAACAAAGTTTGGTGGGGAATGGTCTAAGAACTAGTTCTTTTTAAACCACCCAGCATTCTCTCAAATCTAAATCATTCTCAAAACAAGAACTACGAGATGTCTTCGTCGAGGCCAGATCAGTACGTAGTCCATCATTTCACCCACATCCATCATCCATTAACGAAGGTTGACGGATATGGCGAGTTCACATGCGGTGGCTGCAAAACTTATGGCTTTGGGAAGACCTACCGTTGCTCCTCGTGCGACTACAATCTACACGAACACTGCGCTAAGTGCCTTCCTACCATCCTCAGCTTCATGCATCCACAACACGAGCTCCAACTAGTCTTTAGAGGACCAGAGCAAACGCACCATGAAAAACGTATGTGCGACATCTGCGACGAACCAGCCGAAGGGCTCTTTTACCAATGCCATCCTTGTGGCTTCGACGTCCATCCACTCTGTACACAGCTGCCTCAGCACGTGAGACACGTGCCTCACCCCGCCCATCTTTTAGAGCTGAGTCGCTGGGGAGCGAGCAGCACGTGCATGGTTTGCAGCGGTGCAATTACGTCTTGGCGGTACAAGTGTGGGCCATGTGGTTTAGATGTTCACATGGAATGTGTTAATACATCTGCAGCATCAGTAGCAACAATTCAGCAGAGGTGTTATGGGTCACAACCGTATTATCATCCTTCTCAGTATTACCAGCCTTATTACAATCATGGAAATGCAAACCATCAAGGTCGGGTTGATCAAGAGTCCACTCCGAGCATAGGAAGAAGAATGTTTGGCGTTTTAATGGCTCTAACCGTTGGGGTTGTCTGCAATATTGTCGCTGGGCCGGTCTCTGGTGCCTTTACTGGCGGCTTCTAAAATTGCACGTCTCTTATGTGCCGCCATTTATATATGGCATATGCTTATTGTTATCTATTTCTCGTGTGTTACTTTCATCGCTTTATACCATTAATAAATTGAAAAAAAAAATTAAAAAAAAAAACAAATTTCGAAAATACGTGTTACCACCTTCACTCATACGCAACATGCTATTATTATTTTTGAGTTATTATTGGGTTCATTTCTAGGATAAATTTGTAGTTTTACCAATATGATTTAGTTATTTCATATTCAGTTTTTTTTTAAATAGAATATTGTCAATTTATATTATGTTCATAAGATAATAAAAAGTAAAAATAAATGAAAAATAATAATGGTAGTTACAAAAAGTAAAAAATAATAATTATTTTTAATACCGTCAGCAAAACACTAAACTCTAATTATAAACCTTAAACTATTGGTAAACTTTGAACCCTTAGATAAATCATAAATATTTGGATTTAGGATTTATACAAATATTTAGGTTTTGGGATTTATCCAACGATTTAATATTTTGATGACTGTGTTAAAAAAAAATTAAACAAATTTCAAAGATCTATGATTTATCCAAAGATTTAAGATTTATTCAAGAATTTTGTGGTTTGCTGATGGTATTAAAAATTATTTTATTTTATTTTATGTTTTGCAAATACTATTATTTTTATTTTTCATTTTTAGAAAAACATAATATAATTTAACGATTTTTATTTCTTTTTAAAAAATAATGAATATAAAAAAAATCATATTGATTGGTCAATCCTACGTGTTCATGTTAAAGGAGTGAACCCAATAATAATTACATTAAAAATTGCATTAATTGATCGGCACCCAGTATAACTAGAACATAATGAAACCGTTAAAATACCAGAAATATACAGTATTTTGATTAAAACCTACGAAATGCCGCTTCCTTCGATATAAACTGCATATTAATCGAAGTGAACCAAAATAGAAAAATTAGTTTGGATTTAGTAATATCTAATAATCTGAATGAATGTTATATTCATAACTAAAACATTTATTTTAATAATTTGTTATGTTTTTTTAAATTAAAACGTTTTTTATTTTCTCATTTACATCAAATTAAATAACATATGACTTTTTATTTTTATTGGTAAATATTTGTGCTAAAATGTATTTATATAATATGATATTACTATTTTCATATCAAATTAAATATGGAGTATGATATTACTATTTTCTTATTTTATTTTAATAAAACAGAAAATATTTTATTTAAAAATTAGAGTAGGTATTATATATATTTATGTTTTAACTAATTTATTGTCAAAAATAAATGTAATTATATATTTTTGGTATAAAATCGGATAAATCAAAAAGGATTGTATATAAACTGAATCAAGGCAAAATAGATATGAATCTAATATCATAGTTAAATTTTATAAACTGAAATACCAAAAAACTAAAAAAAATCAAACCGAAATCCAGATTGAACATGACTAGTTTTATTTGAAACTAACAAACAACCATATCTTGTCATAACTTAAGTTCTTAGTATATAATTGATATGCGACACTTGATCTTTGTGAATTTGATCTTATTTTAGAGCAACCTTTTATTGGTTAAGATACACATTTTTTTGGATTATACAGAGGTATCCTGACCCCCACAGAAGTGGATCAAGACTAATCACGTGTTTGCAGTTTACGTTTTCAGCCCACGTGTCGGTCTCCTATTCTTGGTGATGTCGAAATGTTAATTCCCTAGTGGCCAACGGGATAAGCCCTTGAGGTTCTAATTAACAAGCCCTTTTGTATCAATATTTTAATTTAATTTTGTTTATAATTAAAACTTTCTATTTTTCCTAAATATTAGACCAATAATCAAGTGCCATTTGCTAGTGGAAGCACTAGAAAGATTCTAAAAACATCTGAAATAACATACTTATCTCTCCTATTTTTTCCTAGTTGTTAGAACCCCACATTTTAGTACTGTGATTTGTTGAATTGTTGTGCATTTTTTAGTTTAGGGCTAAGTATGAATTAAACTAATAAATCAATTCCATACATAATCTAACTATATTAAAAGGGGAATAAGATCAAAGGGGAGGCTGTCCACGTCGACAAGAAAATTTGACCAATAGGAGTCTTTCTTTCTGCCACGTCAGAAATATGTGGGTCACACTTGAATTTTTTTTAAAGTTTTCAGACGACGTCGTAGAAGTTAACCAAAGGTTTCCTGCATCGCTTCAGACAGCCTGAAAACTCACTTTTCTTCTCCTTTGTCTTTTCGTTATCTGATTATCTCCGGCAGACTTTTCATGTTCCCCTTTTTAATCAATTCATCATAAATGGTTATGATTCGTTTCATCTCTGAACCCTCATTATATATCCGTCATCTTAAACCGACCAAATCTCCATCTTCCACAAATTGATCGACTTTACTCTTATACTCTTATCCAAATGTCCGTTCATCAGTTTTCGACTCCCCCCGCCTTCGTCGTACAACTCAGACCATAGTAGGTCGTCTCCTCCGGTTCTATATGACTCACGCAACATCAAGAAAGGAATGAAAAGGTAAATATATCTTTCATCTCACATATCTCCAATATAATTGTTTTCACTAGATTGTGTGTGTTAGCTGGTGGTGTTAATATGTTCTCAGTTTATGTGAATTCCAGTAGATCGATTTCTCATGTTTGAAAGTTCTGATCTTTGAATCCAATTTAGCTAGAGTAGTTGACTATTACCGACATCATCTGCGGAGAAAAGTTTGTCTCTTTGTTATTGTAATATCGTAGATGGGTTTCTGATCTGTGTTACAACTTATAAATTATATTTTTGTGCCCAGAATTCCGTGATCTTTGGTTTCATACCCGTGGGACGTGTCAATCACTACCGGCCATCTTTGAAATCCGGTTCCATTGTGTAAGTTCCTCTCCTCGTGAATGCTCTTAAACAGATAAATATGAACATTGTTTTAGGTCTCAAGCATACAGCGTGGTGTCATATCCTCTGATCATCATGCTTTGAAATAATTGTATATATAGATACTGGGTTTAGATAGATCTGGCACAAAAGAACAGGTTTGATGGTTTAGCTTCTTATTGTCTTGAGAAATCTTTGGTAGCTCAGTTTATAGACATGAAGATTGCTGGAAACATGATTACAAACCTTTAGGCATTCAAGGGGAGATTTTAAATCGAGGAGCTCTCTCAGACGATAAGCAGAATGATATTTGAATAAACAAAGATCAGCTCGAAGAAGAATGGAGAATGAAGCTACTGATAATTGGTTCATTTTACTATGCCGCATTGGCACTGAGCTCACAAGAGAGGACATTAAGAAACTCTTCTCTAAAATTTGTCTCAGGTAAGTAGCATTCTGCAATCAACTGATAGTTCACTCAGTGGTATAACATTCTAAACTAATTTTTATCACCATGGTTTTGATATTTCTATTACAGCTATCTATATGGTCACGAGGAGCTTGCTATATGTGAAGATATATTAGATGTGGAATGTCTCAAAGATATACTCTGGTTTCTATGGATGGTGCATACTGGAGATGGCGTCTTTCCTCATATAAAGAAAGATGACTATCTGACTTTATGTTATTTTTTTGTTCCATTCGGTTTTAACTACAAGCTGTGGTGGTGCAATAGTTTTAATTCCTATTAATTCTTTTGCAAAGACAGGTCATATGGCCGACCGGATTGATTCTGAGGTAACACCAACAAAGTTGAGTTGTCTATTGTACAGCCTCTGCTACTAGAGATACTAAGCTTTCCTGTAAGTGTAAACCTTGAACACTGTTTCCAGGCTCAGTGTTTATGTTTTCTGCTCCAGGTTTCTAAAAAAAATGGTGAAGGCTGTGATCGGGTCAGGTGGACAGAGATTGGGAACAAAACATTTCAAGCTCACACATTTCGAAGAGGTAATATTTCAATCATTTATCACAAACCATTGGCGTATTGGTTCCACTTAGATTCTGTGTGAAGTGATTGCTTTTGTCATCAGTGTTTTACAAGTCACCACTAGACTAATTGAGTTTCTATTTAAATCACTTGGTTAGTAAACCTATATTTGTTGAATATCAACTTTATTTGTTAATTAGGTATTAACTGGTACACAACTGAGAGACAATGAGTTTGTCACGACTAATGATATTTGTTTTGAGACAGACATTTGTTGACGTTAGCTTTTGTTTTATTTTCCAGAAATTAAGCTCGGGATAAGGCATAGAGCGAAGAAGAATTCCTGGATCTACAAGTCCTACAACTTTGAAGGTTGGACGGTAAGAAAGTTTTATCATTTGTATAACTCTTTAGGTCTCTCTTTATCTTTGAGCAATTTGATGCGGAAGCAGCGAAGTGTTTGGTGTACGTCAGTCATGTGTTGTTATAGTTGTTTCTGAACTCATGCCTGATACTAATTGTGGCCGAGTTTTACAGTTCAATTATGCAGTGTTCTTTGAATATATGAGTTTGATGAAATAGGAGAACATGAACCTAATGCGGATATGTGAATGTGTTACACAGATCCAGAAGTCGTTGATTCACGACAGTGTTGTCTACATGTTCTTACTCTGACGAAGAGTGAAAAACAATAAAGGAGAGTGCCATGTCTGAAAATTGGAGATGGAATAAAACCTCATTTGGTTGCTTTTGGTTTTATTCGTTGTCTCTTTTTACTGAAAAATCTATTGTACAATTTGCGATTTCACATTCGTTTTATGCCAACTGAGTGTGTATGAAGATTTCCTGATAATATCTCCCATTTGTTATCCATTGGGGTATTAGTATTGTAAACTCTTGCAAGCCTTTTATTATATTTGAGAAGCAATTAACTTAAATGTTGTAAATAATTAATATACCTTAATAAATTTTAAGATTTATCTCTGTTTTTGCTTTCAAAAAATAAAAGAAAATAGTAGTATAAGCTACAAAAATAAAAAATATATTTTAATGCTTATAGCAAAAAGATAAAAAAATATATTTATCTCTGTTTCTGTTTACATATATATCTTTATACACCATAAATTCTTGGATAAATTAAACTCTTAGATAAATCTTATACCCTAAATCAAAAACATTAAATCTTTAATTGTTTTTAAGATTTAGTGTTTACTGTTTTGATTTAGAGTTTAAGTTTAGGATTTACCCAAGAATTTAGAGTTTAGATTTTAGGGGTTAGGGTTTAGTGTTTTGATCATGTTAATATATTAAAAAAAAACATTGTTTTCTTTAATATACAAAAGAAAATAAAATTTTGCATATATTAGCATTTAGGATTTAGAGTTTAGGATTACCCAATGTTTTAGAGTTTACTCAAGGGTTTAAGGTTTAGGGTTTAGTCCTTTTTTGACGACGTTAAAAATATTTTTAAAATATTTTTTTTTTGCAACGACTACTTATTTATTTTTATTTTTTATATTTTCTATTTATAAAACATAATATAACTTGGAATATTTTATTTGATTTAAAAAAAAATATCAATTATGAAATAACATATTCATATTGGTTGGTGAACCTACATGTTTATCCTAGAGTGACCCAAGAATAACTCCTTTTTAATTATACCTTTTTCTAAAAAAATTGTGCTTATCTTCCATAAAGCTTCCATGAAGAATTATAAACTATAAATGATTAGTTCTTTTACTTCTTTAGAAAGACTCACAAAGAAAAATATATTGCTGAGATAAATAGGAAATATGTTAACACATCACTTGGTTCATGATTCCCAAAAACAAAAACAAAAAACAGCCAAAACTCTTTAAATCCATTGTTATAAAATCATGATATTTTAATAATTTATACGAAAATTTGTTTGATAAAATATTATATATTTATTTACTTCTAAATATGTTTTAGGTCAAATATTAATAAAATTTTATAACATATATTTAGTTATTAACCGAATTATATCTATATATATTATAACGTAATTTAAGCTTTAATTTTTTGATTCATAATAATGTTAAATTTAATGTTAAGGGTTTTTAGTTTCTAACTTTTAGTCAATAGACATATAAGGGATGAAGTTCGCGCATTAGGAATGCAGGTAAATATTTCTTTTATAAAGGGAACAATTAAAATTTTGTTTTGCTTCTTTTTCTTGGGGAATAAATAAACTAAATTATCTATTTATATCAATAAATTAAGCACAAAATAGTTTTAAAAAGGTAGAGACAAAACAAAAAAAAATAAAAGAAAATTTAATTAAATATTCATTCCGCTTAATCTTAAGAACCAGGAGTTTAATCTATGATGTGTGCAAATATTTTTTAATTAAAATATAATCTAAGTGAAGATTTTGGTTGTAAATATTTACAACTTTAGCAAAATATAATCAACATGAAGAAGTTTTTAATTTTTAATATTTAGTAGTTATGTGGTCTGTTTGAATTCGAAAATGCATTAATTCTAGAAATGTTAAGATCTTTTTTTGTTAAGATTACTATAATATAAAAAGTATTTTTACGATATGCAATAAAATTTTTAAACTGCCATTCAAAATATTTTAATATATAAAAACTATTAATGTATTAGTATGCATATTTTGATTTTAGCTTTATGATTGTACACGTATTTTACTAGATGTTTTAAGAATAGTTTAATTCCAAAACGATTGTTAAGTCATCGGCATTGTAAGATAAAATTGTATGCAATATTTAAACAACAAAAAACTAAATATGTCTCTCTTCTTATACTAAATTTTCCACACTAGATAGTTTACAAACACAAGAAAATTTTACAATATTTTATTTTAACGCAACAAGATTATTCGTAAAATTTAAATAGAAATTATCCGCGCGTAGCGCGGAAAACGATCTAGTAAATCATTAATCTCTCTTCACTTAGTTTTAAAGGGATAGTTTTATGTTTGAATAAAAATATTTTACTTTTGAGTTTAACATTTCGCTAGAGCAGAGATAAGAGAACCCAGTCTTTTTTTTTTGTCACAGAAGACCCAGTCTCTTTTATATTGTGAAAATTGGAGTGCAGTTCTTGATCATCAGGAAAAGGGATTCCGTAAGACAGAACAATATGAAGTTATAGATGTTCATAAGAACATAATTTCCTATCATTGTATGTTCGATCTTCATTATAAAACGATACAATATAAAGTTAACAAGACTATGCGAGTGGAGATGATATTCGTATGATATAATTTATGCAAATATATATTTCCAATTTGGTATTTAAAAACTTTTTAAATAATTTATAAGCATTGATAAAAGGTTGCCTCATGCCACGAAAATGAAAGAAATATAACAATCATAAATTAAATGTAGAAAGAAAAATCTAACTGATAAAGCACCATATCAAATAACAAAACACATGCATATAAAATCAAGTGAACCAAAAACATTTGGTGTTATTGTACTCTGACAGCTTAAATTTTAATAAAATGACAATAATGTCAAGAACTAAGGAAGCCGAGTTTGGTCCCCCACTACGTACGAAAGATAACATACGACTGCGTCAACGTGACCGTGTTGGTTTAGTTAATTGTTCCAACTAATTAAACTAGCTTTCAGATGAACTCAATGGCTTGGAGATAAGATACCACTGGTACGTGGCGTATAAGACATCATAGTGGCAAAAGAAATCAAATAATAAAAATGTCGATCCGACGAAACAGAGCGGATCAAATGTACCTTCAGAGTTCCGGATATCTAACCATGGCCACTGCTATTCAAATCTAATGCCTGAAGAAGAGTCGGAGCATTTCTCCACAAACCATCTATTAAGAAAATGAAATGTGGTTTATGAGAAAGAGGCCACATGCATTGACCAGTAGGGTCATGTTGTACTCAGTCAACTACACTACTCAACCACACGTTACATGGATTTCTAACGAGTACACATTTATTAAATGGACCATGGTGATATGTACAAGTGAAGAAAGTGCCGTTTGTAACACGACTAAACGAAAGCTCTTAGTTATATCCCAAACAATGGTTGGATTGGTATAAAATGCAATCATCGTATTCTCTCAAATCATAACCATTATCAAGGAAAAAACGAAACACAATGGTTGAGATGTCTTCGTTGAAATCAGAACAACAAGTACTCCAACATTCCACCCATGTCCACCCGTTAACCAAGGTTGATGACTTTGGCGGGTTCATATGCAATGGCTGCAACACCTACGGTTTTGGGAAGACCTACCGTTGCGCCTCTTGCAACTTCGATCTTCACGAGCTCTGTGCCACTTGCCCCCCTACCCTCAAATGCTTTATGCATCCAGAGCACGAGCTCAAGTTAGTCTTTAAAGAACCAGCAAAGACGGACCAGAACAGACGTAGGTGCAACATCTGCCTTGAATTAGCCGAGGGGCTCTATTACCAATGCGAGGCTTGCGGCTTCGACATGCATCCACTTTGCTCACAGCTGCCTGAGAAAGTGAGCCATGTGCCTCACCCGGCTCATAAACTGGAGCTGAGTGATCATGGAGCAAGCAACATCTGCATGGTCTGCCACGGTGAGATCCAGTCTTGGCGGTACAAGTGTGGTCCATGCCGGTTAGATGTTCACATGGAGTGCGTTAATTCATCTGCATCAGCACCGAAGGGAACTCAGCAAAAGAGTTTGGCGCCACAACCGCTCCCTCAACAACAGGGTTTGGGGCCGCAACCGCTCCCTCAGCCATACCAGTACCATCAACCGCAACCGCAACCACAACCATATTTCCACCCTTCTCAGTATCAGCAACCACCACCACAAACTTATTTTCACCCTTCTCAGTATCAGCAACCGCCACCACAAACTTATTTTCACCCTTGTCAGTATCAGCAACCACCACCACAAACTTGTTTTCATCCTTATCAGCAACCACAACCGTATTTTCAGCCTTCTCAGTATCATCAACCTTGTCACAATCAAGGTCAGCAACAGGGTCAACAGCCTGGTCGGAGTACAGGAAAGAAAATGTTCGGCATTCTCATGGCTTTAACGGTTGGGTTTGTCTCCCCTGACATGTCTGATACAGTTTACGAAGTTATTACTGGCTCGTTTTGAAATGGCTCATGCGAGATTATGTTATATATCTCTCTATCGTTTATGTTACATTTTGATTCTTTCTTTGCAATAAGTTTACAAAATGTACTTGATTCCATCTTAAATGGATTCGGAATCGGAATCCAATAAAACTGTCTTTTCTTTTAGGAAGATTTTGAATAAGTAGGAAGACCAACAGAGAGATTTAAATGAGTAAATGTTGTACCTCTCAGTAAAGAAAAAGCTGATAAACTGATGCTTATGACAAATCTGTGAATGATTTGGCATATTCAGTGATGAGTCTTATAAGGACTCTCTCATGAACAAATGACATGCAGTGTTGGCTTGGAAACAAGCATCTTTCAGTTTTAGATAACACTGAGCCTTGGAGCAAAACATAGAAAGCTTTTTGAACCATTTTGGAATGAAATTTATTAGCCTGTTACAATCACATGAAACATGTCAACTGGTATGGACCAATTGTAAAAATCAAAATTCTGCTTGATTATATGTGCTCTTTGGAAGAACACTTTGACCCATTTAGAGACCCACGATTTGTGTGCAGGAGTCTTCCGTAGCTCCTCAGCAACAGTGCCTACAATCGGGTTGTCCCCGGAGAGTACCCCTACAAAGACAAAAACATCATCTCATGTTCGAGATCTTTTATCAGTTTTGCAAACAAAGGATATAGACATGTTAGAGAGGAGAACACGCCTTTAGATTTGAAAAAAAATCCTTGAGCACAGTTTGTTGCCATAAAGGGTGAAGCTCCACCTCCTCGAAATCTGCGAGTTTCTTTGTGGAGAAATTGCTTACACCATGCCTTTCTCATATCAAAGAGTAATTCCATTGCTCACAACCTCTTTGTGAAACATTTTGTGAGGAACAATTCAAAGACAGAATCAACAACTAATCCCTTAGTAAAAAACTCGTTTGGTCACTGACTTAGTAAAAACTCGTTTGATAAGGGATCAATTGTTGATTCCGTCGTTGGGTTGTTCCTTAGTATACCTTTAAGCTTGCCTTCAAGATCTAAAAGACTCATTATATTTCATACAAGTGAGGAGTAAGCTGCTATTGAAGAGGCCATTGTAACATAGCGAGAGGTCTCGATACATTATTTATACGAAAAACAATAGCATCAAGTTTGCATATATATATACTTGTAGTTGTATTTTATTTAAAGGTCGGATAAATTTTTAGTTTAAATATTTTTCAAAAAAATAACTTTTTATAACCACTCAAAAAATCAATTTTTTATTTGAATTTTTTTGTGTTTAATAATAATTTAATTTAATAAAATAGTCCATTAAATAAATAAAATACATAGTTGAACATAACATTTACCAATAAATCATGATAATATTTTAATAAAATAGATAAATGTGTAAGAAATTAAAGTACATACAAATAAAAATGTACACCAACTTTCAACCTTTTTTAATAGAGCCAACTTGTGTAGATATTTTCATTCTTTTGTGTAGATGTTGAACAGTATGCATTATATAAATTTAAATAAATATGACCAAATGATAGAGAAATTCTCTTAGATAGTCATTTTTAAGTTTTTGTCATAAAATAGCATTACAAAAAGAAAAATGACCAAAAAAGTTTTATTGAAGGGTAAATATATATTTATAACTTTTATTAACTAATTTAAAACTTAGAATTTAGAGTTAAGGGGTAGAGTTTTAGGAATGCGTACAAATTTTTAAAAATAAAAATAAAATTAAAATTAAAATTTTCAAAACAAAAAAAAATACTATTTTGGTCATTTTATTTTTTAGAGTTATTTTGTGACAAAAACTTTAAAAAAGCTATTTGAGAGAATTGTCAATAATGATACTAAAAATCATATCCATTGCATATTTAGTAGGCTATCTAGCTATTAAGAAATGAAGAGAATGAAAAAAAAATCATTTTTCATTTAAACGTATGGCCACTTATATTTTGTGATGACTTCAATATTTCAAATTTTAATTGATAACTTCAATATTTTAAATTTTAATTATATCAAAATATATAATATATCATTTATTAAATATTTTAAATAAGATTTACATGATGAAAATGATCTAATACAAAGTATAACATACATGTTTTGGTTGTATATGTATCAAGAAACTAATTGTTTTAGTTTTCATGGCAATGGCTGGCTCAGTCGTTGTGAATTATTGTATTAGTTGAAAACACGTCCCAAATGAAAACCAGTCATGTAACTGAACTTTCAGATTCATTTATACTATTAGCAATTTGCAACAGAAAAAATTATTACAAAGGTGACCTTTTCTTCGGTGTGATCAGTCAACTCCACCAAAAGTCAATTAAATTTGTATTGATAAATGCAACAAGGCTATTGCTGATTTTGCAAACGTTTCTATTGGTAACGTTCAAGAAACCTAGACCGTTCTAGAGTTCAAACGCCAAAACGGCAGGTGAGGATGTCTCAAGGAACACCAAAACGGCACACGATCAACCATTTCGCGCATAACCATCCCTTGACCGAAGTCAACGTTGTTGGCACATACACGTGCAACGGTTGCAAACTGTACGGCGAAGGCAAGACCTACCGGTGCAACGACTGCGACTATGACCTCCACGAATATTGCGCCACGTGTCCTCCAACTCTCATTAACACATGGCACGCGCCTGATCATGAGCTCAACATGATCAGCGGTCCCACTCACATGACCGAGCGCATGTGCTATGTTTGCCGAGTTTACATCCAAGGGATGTTCTACAAATGCAAGCACTGCAGTTTTGAATCCCACCCGCTTTGCACACACGTCCCAGTGCATGCTTCGTCTCCAGATGCAATGCTGACGGGGCAGAGAAGCCTGCATGATCCTCATGGGGTGCAGCCAGCGTCGTCGCCGCACCACTATGGTCAAGGATACCACAACTATGGTTATGCAAATATTGATCCATATGGGTCATACCCTAATTATGGTGGTGGTTATCATTTTCATCATCAAAACCAGCATCCGTACATGAACATGGGTTCCCCAAAAGCGAATCCCAAGGCAGATTCGAGTAAGGGTAAGAAGGAAAAGGGAGGAATTTTGGAAGGTGTCCAGGCAGCAGCAGCTCTAACTGGTACAGTGGTAGCTCAATTCGTAGTTGGGACGGTCGCGGAAGAATATATTCCATTCTGATGGGTTTTTTTTCTTGTTGGTGTGTCTTGGCCGTTGCTACGGTGACGGATGAGTATACTGTATGTAGAAAAGTTTTTCTTTTCTGATAAAAGTTTTACTCGTTGCCACGTTGGTGTGTCTTATCTTTTCAGTGTTGTTTTCAATTACATGCAGACATATGATCTATGTATGTATGTTTCTCAGTTTCACATAGTCGCTTGCTTGCAAATGGTCATTGATGTTATTTTCGGTTCTAGTACATCAAATATCAATAAATGATAATTGATAACTCGTTTGGACTTTTTGGCTCATGAATGTAGGGTTTGATTGGTATGTTCACAAAGTCACAAAGTCACAACCATTTTTGCAAATAATATATTTTTAGGTGAATATAATACATATTGAAAGTAAATATATATATATATATATATATATATATATATATAATCCTTTTAATTTATAATTCAAAGTAAGAATAAATAAGATTGTAAATTATGCGGTGACATGTATTTTCTGTAACATTTATGACCAAACCTAAAAGTTCAACATAGAGAGACATGTCATTATTGACAAACAAATAGACTATTTAAAGTATCACATCTCGCCGTCCCATAATTCTTCAAGAGACCTATAAGAGCCCAATGTCTCGTGAACAAAGAAGGAAACATCCAATAACCTAGCCTGCATGTAATCCAAATACACATCACTCATTTCTAGATCAAGCAGAGGTAGAACATAGCAACAAAGTTTGCGTGTGGATTTACACGTACCTGTTCAATATCAGAAAACTTGGCAAACAAGTCATCAGGTATTGACCAGTCGAAAACATCTAAGTTCTCTCTGATCCTTCCTTCATTGGTGCTTTTGGGAAGTACACTGTTACCCATTTGTAGTCCCCAGCGAAGCGCAACTTGAGCAGGAGACTTTCCAAGCTTCTCAGCAGCAGTATTTAGTATAGGGTTCTTCAGAACGTCGCTCTTGAACCACGTTGTTCCTGGAGAACCCAATGGGAAGTATCCCTAGCAATAATATTCAATAAAACATATATTAAGTATGACACAAGTATAGAGAATGTACATGTATTGGTGATATGATTAATGCTTACACTGAGGTGAACTCCTTTGGTTTTACAGAACTCTCGTAGCTTAGCTTGTCTCCAAGAAGGATGACATTCAACCTGATTAACAGCAGGAGGAACACGAGATAACTCCAAGAGAGTAGATAGCTTCTTGGTGGAGAAATTGCTTACACCTATTGCTCGTGCTTTGCCTGAATCATAGAGTGCTTCCATTGCTTTCCATGTGCTAGGAATGTCTACAGGCAAAAGGTTCTCGGGATTGAGTCCAACAGAACCCTTCTTCATCCGTACAGGCCAGTGCATCTTCAAGATTCAAGAAGATCATAAATAAATTGTTACTAACTAATCTTTCATACATATTAAGTTCAAGAAAAGAACAATATTGTTTTTTCTTATACCAGGGTCATCAAAAAAACAACAATATAAACAAGTTTCAATACTTTCTTGAAGATTTATGTTAGAAATAACATATCTTAATTTATTTTTGGATCTAAAATAATATATAAAATACATGGGCTAACATACCTATTACGTACAAGTTGGTTTTAATTGGAAACTTGATGCAGTTTAGAATTGAGATAAACATGAGTGATTTATATTTTGATTGTTATAACTATGTATAATTATCTTAGTTCATTAGATTGATTTTAACTGAGTTTTAAGTTGATTTCTTGGTATTTGGTGTTTATCTAGTCATAAAAGTGCTTGCCTAAGTAAAACTTCTGTATTCTTCAACTTTGTTCAGTCTTTTTCTTGATTAATAAAAGTTGAGTTTTCTTGTTTATTTATTCTGAGATTATGACTAAACAGATAATCTTACAATTGTCATACTTTTGTGTGTGTCCTCGGAATCGACGTCCGCGAGACTTATTTAACATTCTGTCACATGACTTTTCCAGCGAAGTGAAGCATGCTTACCAAATAGAGATCGACGTAGTCAAGCTGCAGATTCTGTAGAGTTCTGTTCAGTGCCTCTGGCACGTCTTGAGGGTCATGATCAGTACACCTTTAGTGATACACAATTTTAAAATGCAAGATCAGACAGATACACTTTATTAATCACAGAATATTCATTAGATATACACAATCAACAAAAAAATACCAGAGTTTGGAGGTGATGAACAATTCCTCGCGTTTCACTACTTCGTCTTCAAACAATTTTTTCAAAGCTGCACCAATCTACATAGAACAAGTTTTGATATTTTAACTGAAATAAATAAAGCAGATCATTACCATGCAAAATACACATGCAAGGATTATGTTTTTGTAATGCAAAAGAGCATTTGAATATCATTAGAAAATGAGAAGGTTTGCAATCTATAATTAAATAGCCAAGAGTGTTCCCTAGGTAAAACCTAGATGAAAAGATGTTACGAAGGTTCCTCCAGTGTGTTGTACTAGACAAGCAGTTTAAATGTTAATATGATAAATAAATATATATATATATATAATATTATATATTCAAAAAAATATTAAACAGTATAACATAATATAAATAATAAATTTTAAATAGATCAAATACCTAAAATTTTAATTTTCAAGAGGATCAAACAGTCAAAAGAAGAATAATTAGCTAACTACAAACATATTTATATGAAGTATCAAATTAGTCTTTAGACCTAAAAATAGGCAATATCATTTCAATTCCTCTTTAGTCAGCTTATTATGTAATTATAAAATCAGATCACAGAACATGTAACGTAATTAACATACATAGCTGAAATTTAAAGTATTTTACAAAAACGGGTAGAAAAATGTTAATTAAGTGATAGTTGATAAACGGCTACATAAGGCCGACTATTTAATCAAATGATACACGAACATAGAACTAAGCTTGTCTAAATCAAGCATCAATGAACCTACCTCTTTCTCGTTGTCATACATCTGAGCACAATCAATATGACGATAACCAATCTGAAACAAGAGTTCAGATCACTTATATATCTTCAGTTCCAAAGGTACAAATAACGATGGAACTTGTAAAGAGATCGGAAGAAAATTTACGATGAACCAACCATGTAATCATATTACCAGACACAAACCTTAACAGCGGTGGAGATGGCATCGCCGACGACGCCAGGAGAGGCCTGCCATGTTCCAAGTCCCACAGATGGAATCTTAGCGCCGGTATTGAGCTCAAAGACTTTGATAGCGTTAGCCATTATCAGAGATTTTGGGAGTATCAGTTTAAGATTTCTGGTTTTGGGTTCGACGCACACAGCATTTGTCAAAGGGTAAGACTGTGAGAGGTGAGAGCTTCAGGGCGGGGAGATTTAAAGAGAAACTGAGTTTTTTTCTTGTTAAGTGTTTGGTATAAAATCAGATATAGACCGTTACGTGGGCGTATATTATCCGTACGATCAGATATATCCTCTTTGTTATCTCCAATGTGATCGTCCAACTCACACGTTTTCTTGTTCACACATTTATTTGGGCGGCCGTAATTCGTAATCGATGTTTGGTGAGCTGATTTTTAGTTTTTTTTTTGAAACTTAAGCTGATTTTAGTTACTATTTTCTTTTTTTTCAGATACGAAAAGGCATTATTCATTTTCAACGTTTTGATTTTTGACATATTTATTTATCTATTAAAGAAAGTAACTGGTTTGTTTATTTAAATTCTATAATTAAGTAAAACTTATAAATTTTGGGCTTAAATGTCTTTATGACACGTTCCATTCACTTTTCACTTAGGCATTTTAACTGGTTTCATCCGTATGAAAAAAGTAGATATCCATGAATAACTTTTTGGATTTATTTTTCTTTATTTATATATCTACATTTTTGGAATAAAACAAATGATAAAATTAATTTTGGAAATAAAACAAAACGAAATTTGAATACTAGTTTAAGGATATCACTTCCGTGTTCAATTCTAGTTATCTTTTTCCTTTTCTAAAAAGTAGCTCTAGTTATCTTTTTGGACCCGTAATTGTTGTATTTCTTGTCTTATATGCGCAATTTGAACAGTACAAGACATATTATATACATTTTAGTTTGGGGATATTTTGTCACTCATGAGTCATGACTACTAATCTGATCTCATCTGCTAATAATAAAAATTCTGATTAATTCCAAAAGGTGTGAATTTCATTTAAGTTGAAAGGTTGTGTCTATTCAAACTATATTGTAAATGTATCTTTTTAAAATAATTAATCCTGATTAATTCCAAAAGGTGTGAATTACATTTAAATTGAAAGTTTGTGTCTTTTCAAATTATATTGTAAAGATATCTTTTTAAAATAACTATCTAAAAATTTGAAAAAATGTGACTATATATATTTAAAAAAATTTAAAACAGTTAAAGAACTGACTTAACTGAATTGTGAAAAGATGCAACAGTTAAATATTAAATATTCAACACCAAAAAATGCTTCTAATAGTTCTGAAGATTGATATGAAAAGTTGTGTATGTTGCTTATGTCGGTTCATTCTATATATATAGTGTGTTGTACACACTTGGTATTAAATCTCATTCTTTTCAAGGACAATTTGTATTTATTTTTTATTATATGGGCAAACGTCAAGTTATAAACTTTATTCACCAGTGGAAGAGATTAATCGTCCAAGTTAGTAATTTGCATTCAAAAATACCAAGAGTGTCTAATACTTATCTGCATGATCAAAGATCCATTTTTTCAAACACGCATGATCAAAGATTCAATATCCTACTATTTTCCAACAAAGAAGGTTATACTACTTACAATTTAATATTCTATCTATATAAATTTAAATATTTATTTATGTATGAATTCATCATCATTGCCTGTTTATGGTAAACATATTACCCTATAATTTTAAAATTATGGTAATTCAACATTGGATGATTTTTCTGGGGGCTACCAACCTCTACTACATAAACTATTCCCAACCGTTAAAAAACGTTTTCTTGCTAATATGCTATACGGTTATTTTTACTTTCATATATAGTAAATCAACTGATATTCATTTCCTATATGTTTGAAATAATTAAACTCGATGGTCACTAATTCGGTCGGTAGATACAGTGATGGTTGTTTGTGAGTAAAAATAGAAAATCTTATTTATTTATTTTAATATATTTTGGGATAGATAAAAAAATGATGGAAAAATATGAAAAGGGCAATGGAAGAAGGTCATTCTTTTTCAACACATTGTTTGTTCCTAACTAAATAGTACTCCCCCTGTTTCAAAATATTTGAAGTTTTAGGCTATGCACAATTATTAAGAAACTTATTTTTTATTTTAAAAAGTATGATTAAAATATAAATTTAAAACTATTAACCAATTACAAAAGACATTATAGAATATCATTGGTCACACAGTTTTTGATAAAGTAAAAAGTCACATTAAAAGATGAAAACATCATCTATTTTGAAACATCAAAACTTCCTAAAACTTCATCTATTGTGAAACGGAGGGAGTATATAATAATCTATTCTAATATATCTTGTACAATTTGATGCCATCTGAATAAGACATAAATCTTGCTACTTGTAAATATAAAAAAATAATAAAAATGAAGAAAAAAATTATGAATTTGGAGAAATTGGAGTTGAAGTATAAATTTTTTAAATTAAATTATATTCAAAATTGAAGATTTTATCAAGGAAAATGAATCCATAGACAAATATAAAAATTTGAAGGATCTTATTCTTATTTCTTTTAAAATAATTGAATCCGATGAATATTAACCATATAAAATCATTATACTATCATTGACATTTCAAGTCCATGATGCTTCCGTGATGATATTGGGGAGAGGCAAACAATTGAATATTCTTACAATTTGTATATATTATACCAATACTTGCTTCTTAATTTGTAAGCATGTAATTCTTTGGAAAGATTTTTTCTATAGAAGGTACAAATAATAATAAAAAAGAAAAATATGTTTATGATATGCAAAAAAATATGTTAAAAAATAAGATCTCCTAAAACTAAAATATAGTTATGTTTTCGACTACATACATCTTACGTGGTTTCAAACAAATCATAAATATCTAACTTGTTGTATAAGTTACCTTACTAATTTAATAACTGATTAGATTAAAATGTGTGTTTAAATTAATTTCAAATACCCTGTTGTATTCAAAATCTCAAAATAATTTAACTAAACAGATAATAATACATATATGTTATTTAGTATGGACATGTAATTTTTTTACAACCAAATATGTATAACAAAATATATATTTTTACTATTATCGATAAAAATTAAAATTATAATCAGGATACTTTTGTAATACATATATTTAGTTGATAGCAATTGTAAACAAATTTTATAAAGAAATTTCTTTTATAAAATCTGGCTTATCTTTTTATATAAAATGAGCTTTCATGCGATATCGCATGGATTCTTTACCTAGTGTTTTCTAATGAGGTACTCTATTAAACATGGTTTTATTAGAAAACGTTTTCGACTGATCAACTCTTTGCTCTAAATTCTCCCCAATTTCACAAAACTAGCCGAATTATTTGAAATTTTAGTTTTAACATTGACTTTTACTTCAATTACTGAAAGTGAATAATAACGTTAATTAGTATCATAACTTCTCATTCATTTCCACCCTTTACTTGAAAACCTAGCCATTATTAGACGTACACTATTATTACTCAAAGACTTTGATAGCGTTAGCCATTATTAGACAGTCCTACTGGCATTCCTTTTGAAGAGAACATATGGGAAAATTCCTAAAAACTATATAAAATGTCTCGTTTTGTTACAATTTTTTTATCTTATGGTCTGCGTTGATGGCTTATGGTTCTTTCTAAAAAACTTGTTTTTGACTACATGCATATATGTATGCATCAAGGCTATATGTCTCCGTTTCACATAATCGCATGATTGCAAATTGCTTTGTGGCATTGATGTAGATATACTAGATTATGGTTTTATAAGAAAGTTAGTCTAACTAGAAAATCATATTTGAAAAACTAAGAATTCTAAAAGGAATCCCTTTTTTTTGTTAGCATGCATATGATTGTAAAGAATAAGATATTTAAGTTCCCCATCTTCAAAATGCGTTATTAATGATTCTAAATGTAATCGATATTATGATTCTTATTTTTTCGATGTGAGAATATAGTACTATATCTCAAAGTTTCAGTACAGCGACACACTGACACATTCAGGTTATCGTTTAGACAATGTAGCTGTAGTACAATGTGAATGTAGGGGTTTGATTGGTATGTTCACCACCATATGAAACATCACATTCTATTTAAGATGATTAAAATATATTAGGAATGCATAATTGGCTTCATAAGCTTTAAATTAAAATTCAAAATAACACAAATATGAAAGTAAATTATTTGAGTGACATAACATTCATGAATAAACTGAGAAGTTCGAAAGACATAGAAGCCTCCATATTATTGATAAAACAAATAGATCCTTTGAAGTATCATATCTCACCATCCCATAATTCTTCAAGAGACTTATAGGGGCTCAGTGTATCATGAACGAAGAAGGAAGCATTCAATAACCTAGCCTGCATTTAATCCAAAAATCCAAAATTCTTACTTCTAGATCAAGCCAATGAAAATATAAAGAACTAAGTGGAGTAGTAGCCGTACCTGTTCAATCTCTGAAAACTTGGCAAACAAGTCATCAGGTATCGACCAGTCGAAAATCTCAAAGTTCTCTCTTATTCTTCCTTCATTGGTGCTTTTAGGAAGAACACTGTTACCCATTTGTAGTCCCCAGCGAAGCGCGACTTGCGCTGGAGACTTTTCGAGTTTTTCAGCAACAGTATTCAATATAGGGTTCTTCAAAACATCGCTCTTGAGCCATGTTGTTCCTGGAGAACCCAATGGAGAGTATGCCTGCAAAAATACTCAAAAAGTATAAAATGTATGGTGTAAATTTATTCGAAAAACAGAGAGATGGGTGATGATTACGGTGAGGTGAACTCCTTTGGATTTGCAGAACTCTCGTAGTTTAGTCTGTTGCCAAGAAGGATGACATTCGACCTGATTAACGGCAGGAGGAACACGAGCTAACTCTAAGAGAGTAGCTAGCTTCTTGGTGGAGAAGTTGCTTACTCCTATGGCTCGTGCCTTGCCCGAGTCAAAGAGTGCTTCCATCGCTTTCCATGTGCTAGAAATATCTACAGGCATAAGGTTATCGGGCTTAGCTCCAACAGAACCTTTCTTCATCCGTACAGGCCAGTGTATCTAAAAACAAGATCATAATGAAATTTGTTACACAATAATTTTCCTCTTATGAACAATCGATCCTCATGAGAAAGCTATACATATTAGGTCTACGCAAAAATATAAATGAGTTTCAACAATATATATGTTAGTCATTGAAATGATGCATGCTTACCAAATAGAGATCGACATAGTCAAGCTGCAGATCCTGTAGAGTTCTTTTCAGTGCCTCCGGCACATCTTGAGGGTCATGATCAGTACACCTTGATTTGATTATACACAATATGAGAATAATGCAAAGATTAATGCTACACTTATTAATTAGAGAATATCCATTTTAAACACAATACCAGAGCTTGGAAGTGATGAACAACTCTTCGCGTTTCACTACATTGTCTTTAAACAATTTTTTAAAAACTGCCCCAATCTGCAAAGGAAGGCAACACAGTTTTTAAGAAATTTTAAATTAAACAAATAAAGCAGATCATTGACACATAGAAACACACATGTTTGTCATTATTCTTGACATCAACATAAAAGTAAAAAGAAAAAGCTGTGAATATTAGATCTATAAATGTAAAGATCAATCAAGAATCACAAGATACACGAAGAATATACATAGATTTAGTTTGGCTAAATAAAAGCACATTGCCAGAAATTTTGTTTTATTTTGGTAAAAAAATAAATCAAAACACATATGCATGTTTCGTTTTACCTCTTTTTCGTTGCCGTAGATCTGAGCGCAATCAATATGACGATATCCGATCTGCACCAAAATTAAGATTAAATAGCTTTAGTTTTACTACAGTAACTTACAACAACAAAAAGAACTAAACTCAAGAAGCATAAAGCAAACAAAAAAATCCAATTATAACAGAGATATTTCTTCTTTCTCTTTTTGGTGAACAACAAGAGATCTTTTTTAATCATAAAAAGAAGTATTAAGAGATCTCAGAAATTAACTTGAACAGATTTTCATATTTGTTATCATGAAACATTAAAATTTGTATACACAACTAAGATTCATGGTTCGTCGTATTTTTGTTGTCCATCTGCTTAGATTCTTAATTGTTTTTTTTGGTAAAGAAAGATGAACCTTAACAGCTGCGGCGACGGCATCACCGACAAGACCAGGAGAGGCTTGCCATGTTCCCAAACCCACCGACGGGATCTTAGCGCCAGTGTTGAGCTCGAAGAATCTAACTGCGTTAGCCATTATCAGAGGTGATGGAGTTCAAGATCGCTACTGCTGTTTGGTTCAAACGCAAACAGCGTTTCTCAACTTCTCCTCACTCATTAATAATAGACAAAAACTAAAAATGCAAAGGAAAAGCGACAGAAGCGGGAGATTCGTGGCGAAATTGATTTCTTTCTCGCATGCTTATAATGCCACGTCAGATGTTGACCATTACGTGGAAGTAGCTTATTCGTTCGTTTACTATATCCTCTTTCCTAATGTCTAGTGCGATCCTCAAAGTGATACGTGGAAGTATCTAATTCGATCATTTATAGAGAGTCGGTCACTATAGTGCGTAGGGCTGGGCATTTTATCCGTTAAATTTGATTCGATTCGTTATCCGTTGCTATTCGATTCGAAAATTCCGAATATCCGTAAGCTTTCGAAGCAAAGCAAATACTAAAATTCAATATCCGTCAAAATCGAAGCAAATCACAAATATTAAAATTTTGGGAAGCGAATATCCGATCCGATCCGTCAATATATAAATACATGTATATTTTGATTATATTTAAAGTTTTAAATGTATAAAATTATATAATTATTATTCTAATATATTATTTGATAGATTCTATTCATATTATTACTTATATAAAAGTATTACATAAAAGGAAGAGAAAATATTTACGATAATTATAATTTTTTTTTAAGTTTTGTGTTATTATAATTTTAACTAAGTTTAAAAATTTACAAAATATGAAGATTCATTGCTTTTTTTAATTTTTATCTTTTATATCATGCAAAAAATATATTTTACAAAACAAATTTGTATCAAATTTTTAAGATTATTTGTATTAATCAAAACAAATGAGAGATCCGTAAGTATCCGCGAATATCCGCAAATATCTATTTATTTTCCGGATATCCGTTTTTCCGAATATCCGTATTTTTCCGAAGCAAAGCAAATCGAAAAATCAGATATCCGTAACATTCGAAGCAAATCACAAATACCTTCAAAAACCCGAATATCCGATCCGTGCCCAGGCCTAATAGTGCGTATGCATTGTTCAACTTGTTAACAGTTATCTGCTAATAAGCATATAACATCACTTTCATGGAGATATCTCCCATTTTTTAAAAAAAAATATATAAGGGAAAATTTAAGAAACCAAAATATTAGTAAATTATTATTTTGAAAAATTATATCCACAGTTAAGTAATATCTTTTTATGTTCTCCATGGTAAGATCTTCTAATCGGGAATAGCTTGATCAAACTTCAAACGTGAATGGTTTTGTAATGCATTTTCATGAAAACCGCTTGGATACAAGATTGATTAATATTTTATAAACACTAAATACATGTTGATTTTAAAGTCCGCAGATAAAGAAAAATAATTAAATATATATAATACGTAGAATGTAAAAAGAAGTAGAACACATATAGATCAAAAATTAAGATATGTATTTTAGTGATTGGTATAACATTGGCCAACCATTAATTAGAATACATGTTTTAATTTGATAGATCATATATAGGCTCAACACCAGTTTGAACGGTGCGGGACAAGCGATTAGGCAGTGCCGTCCCTATTAATTTGATGGTTTAAAGCATGTTAACATAATGTAGCCTCATATTTTTATTATCAAATGATTATATATTATATTTATTTTATTCATATAGTTGATTTGTATTAAAGATCATTTAATATGAAAATAATTTTTCAAAGATAAAACTAATATGAAGCTACAAAATAAATAAGATAAGAATCTAATTTAAATAAATAGAACATATTGTACATTAAATTATTAAGAACGAAAAAAAATTCAAGAGAATCATATTATTTTTTGTCAACAAAAGATTCATGTTGTTAAGTAAACAGTATATTAGATGTCATCTGGCAGAAAATTAAACAAATGATATGTATGGCTTTTAAAGTTCACCATAATGTAAGTTCAATTCTCGTATTTTACAGGTATTAGCGAACAAGAAACCACTGCATTAAAATGTCTACTAAAATGTGGCCTAAAGCATATGCTTCAGAAGCCTTATGCAAGGGATGGGCCTGCGATTAGGATAGTGCGGTGCAGTTTAACTATAATTTATGTTAAAGGACAAGTGTAGTTTGTCTAAAAAACGGTTCAAAACAATATGTGAATGGTGACCAAAGTAATGGATAAAATAGTGATTATAAACTAAAAAGTGCGGAAAAATAAAATAATGTAATAATGTGAATATATTATTTATAAGTCCAAATACCTAAAATTTGAATTAGTAGAATACTTTTTATCCAGAATATTTTGAATAATCTGAACTATTTAAATTTTTATCGAACTCCAAAAAATCTGATATTTTATGAGGAAAACTTGTTTTTTTCATTCTTCAATCCAAATTAACGGAAAAACTGGAACCGAGCAGGATCTGAAATGACCTCGGATGACTCAGATATAAGCCGGTTCCTATTTTTTTATCTGAACTTAACCAAAAACCAAACTAACTGAACTAAACCAAAACCAAAATTTCTTACTACTCAAATAGATCATAAACCTCTAGAACCGAAGAATCAAAAGAACCAAACCGGAACCAAACTGAAAACCTAATTAACTAAATAATATATTCTTGAAAAAAAATTCTGAATATTATATAAATAAATAGTAATAGTTGAATATGTATTTTGACTTTTTTTAAAATTAAAAATAATAAAAGCAAAGTTTTATATGATAATATACCTCTAACTACATTTTTGATTTTGTTAACTAGATAATACACAGTTAAAATATTTTTTTTTGCATATTATATAGATAAATATTAAGGGTTTAATATAGATTTTGTCTTTTCACACCAAAAAATAATAAAAATAAATATGCATTTTTTTTACAATGGCCTCGTATGCTGTAGTATAACAAAAATTTAGTAGTATAGTATAAAAAATATTGTAGGTAATTATTATTTGAAAAAAAAGAGTAAAACATAAGATATATTTGCTTTGAAAACACATCTTATTTTATGCAAACCACACCTAAAATCATGCATATGCATTTCAAAATGCGTTCCAAGGTATTTTTTTTTCCGTCAAGGTAATTTTCATTAAATAAACCGTGGTCCTAACACCACACAGATCAAATCCCCCTTTACAACATCCACTCCCCCTACTCAAACAACACAGAGCAGGTCCTCCAAAAAAACAGAAAAACAGAGTCTACCACAAGGCATGGAATACGTGACACACACGTTACTAGAAACCAAGCCTGTAGACTCTACCATCAGAGATAACTCTTCAGAGGTTCCTACTTTTGTTGTGGGCAAGAACCCAAACTGGCCAGATGGTTGATCTAGAGAGAGAGAGTGGGCGGCTGGATGGTAAGAGAAGGGATGGTGCTGGTTTTGTACCTGAAACAAGAAGAGATTTTTATAAGTTTTCTTATGGATTTAAAAAATGAAGAACATAAGGTAAACTAATAAGAAAACTAAGAACAGAAACAGATATGATTTTTATGGGATTTTCAGATGCAGAATAAATGATATGCAAACAGAAACAAAATGAAATAAAAATCAAGAATAAGGATAGAGAGATGGAGGATGGATTCAAGTTGCTGGACTGAAGTCTCTCTCAACAAGAACAGTGGATGGAGATGGATAGATGTGGGATTTGCTTGCTGGACTGAAGTCTCTCTCAAGACAAATCGATGGGTGGTGATGGAGTGATGAATCGCCAAAAGCTTGGTGATGAAGGCTTGATAAGATCCTGGCTGCTCTCAAGTGTTTCTCACAACTAGAAAGACTTAGGGTTTATTTGCTCTTGCAAACTAAAAACTTTCATGAAAACTGAAGGCAAAAATCGCCAAATACAAGGAGTTATATAGTCTCCCTTGTTGAACTCTCAAAGATAAAAATGGACCTAAACAAAGGGCCAACTCTCAAACAAAAGGAAAAGGCTGACAAATGCCCAAAGTCTAAACCAAAATAAAATTAAATCAAAACAGTAAACCGGATGCTAATTGAGATGCCTAAACCAAAGCTCATAGTATGCTTGCTTGTTGCCTCATTAAAACCTTATCGGGAAAACCCAGTGGGACAAAACCCGATGAAAGAAAAAGAGTACAACACATACTACTTACTTTGGTGGTCGGCTATATCTCTGAACCAGAAGCAAATTGGTTGGTTGGATTGGAGATTGATTCTGAACCAAGGTTGAATGTGGAGAGGATGAGGCCGGTTCGGTTATGGACGATGGAAGAGAACTGAATCGGACCGGGCTGATCTTGAACTTCTATGGAGCCGGTCGGGTCTTCAATCTTCAAACCAGACATCTCTTGAATCAGTAGCTGTTTGAGACCTTGATCAATCAGTTCTTGAACCGCCTTGGTGAACCCATTCCTTAACCTTGCTGAACCTGATCTTGTAGTAGGACCCTTATGCACTTGGGGAACCTCAGCTTGAGTGACCACAACATCCCCTCCCCCTTGAGTAGGTTCTGTCCTCAGAACTTCGTCTTCATCTTCAAGATAAGGAGCTAAATCAGCAACATTGAAAGTTGGGGAAACCTTGAACTCTCCTGGAAGCTCTAGCTTGTAAGCATTGTCGTTGATCTTCTCCAACACTCGGAAAGGACCATCTCCCCTAGGCGCCAGCTTGGACTTCCTTTCTGCAGGGAACCGTTCTGGTCGCATGTGAAGCCATACCCAGTCACCCGGCTTGAAAAGAACCTCCTTGCGATTTTTGTTGAGCTTGACCCGGTTCCTCTCAGCCTTAGTCTCAAGTGTCTTCTGAACCTGCTGGTGCATGCTCTTGACGAATTCAGCCCTGTCCACACCACTTTGACTAACTTGCATGTCTGGTGGCAATGGCTTGAAGTCCAACGGAATCTCTGGGTTAAAGCCATAGACAACCTCAAAAGGGGATTGGTTAGTAATAGAATGCTTGGCATGGTTATAAGCAAATTCAATAAAAGGCAAGCAACTTAACCAATTCCTCAAATTCTTACCCACCGTAGCTCTCAACAGTTGAGAGAGTACAGTTTACTACCTCGGTTTGACCATCTGTTTGTGGGTGGCAAGTGGTGGAGAAAAGAAGTTTAGTACCAAGTTTCTTCCAAAGTGTCCGCCAGAAATGGCTAAGGAACTTGGTGTCACGGTCGGACACAATGGTTCTGGGCACTCCATGTAAGCGTACCACTTCCTTGAAGAACAAGTTGGCGGTTTGGCTAGCATCATTGGACTTGTCACAAGGTATGAAGTGTGCCATCTTGGAGAACCTGTGTACAACAACAAAAATGGAATCTTTGTTTTCTATCTTGGGCAAGCCCAGAACAAAGTCCATAGAGATGTCCACCCAAGGTGCGTTAGGAATAGGTAAAGGCATATGTAAACCATAGGGATGAGATCGAGACTTAGTCTTTATGCAGACAGTGCATTTGGCGCAAAGGTTCTCGACATAGCGTCTCATTCTCGGCCAGTAGAAGTGTTCAGTGAGAACATCTAAGGTCTTGGTCCGGCCAAAGTGTCCCATCATGCCGCCACTATGTGCTTCCCGGGTTAGTAGATCTCGCATGGTCCCTTGAGGAATGCAAAGCCTCTTTTCCTTGAATAGGAACCCATCATGCTGGTAGAATGGACCTACAACACCTCTGGTGGTACTAGCATAGAGTTCTGAAAAATCAGGGTCAGTAGCATAAGCAAGTTTAATATGTTCAAAACCCAAAATCTTAGCCTCCATGGTAGTGATGAGAGTGTGGCGTCTAGAGAGGGCGTCGGCCACTACGTTGTCCTTTCCCTTCTTGTACTTGATGACATAGGGAAATGTCTCCACGAATTCTAACCACCTAGCATGCCTCTTCTTGAGTGTGGTTTGGCCTCTCATGTGTTTAAGGGTCTCATGATCTGTATGAATAACAAACTCGTTAGACAAAAGATAATGTTGCCAAGTTTCGAGGGACCTCACGAGAGCATAGAGCTCTTTGTCATAGGTAGGATAGTTGAGGGCAGCTCCACTCAATTTCTCACTGAAGAAAGCCACAGGTCGGCCACCTTGAGTAAGCACAGCTCCTATGCCCGTACCTGATGCATCACACTCAATCTCAAAAGTTTTATCGAAGTTAGGCAGAGTAAGGACTGGTGCATGAGTCAAACTATATTTAAGTTGATTAAAAGACTCTTCTTGGGCAGGTCCCCAAGTAAAGGATACATTCTTCTTGATCACTGATGTCATGGGAGCAGCAATTGTGCTGAAATCCCTGACAAACCGTCGATAAAAACTGGCCAGACCATGGAAACTGCGGACATGTCCAATCGTGGTCGGGGTGGGCCAATCTTGTATCGCCTTTATCTTCTCCTCATCGACCTTCAGTCCCCGTGAACTCACAACAAAGCCTAAGAACACTAACTGGTCAGTACAGAATACACACTTCTTGAGATTGGCATAAAGCCCTTCTTGCCGCAAAGCCTTTAGCACCTGTTCTAAATGGTCAAGGTGATCCGATAAGCACTGACTGTAAATCAAAATATCATCAAAGTAAACAACCACAAACTTACTGATGAAAGGCCTTAGAACCTCGTTCATGAGCCTCATGAAAGTGCTAGGGGCGTTGGTAAGGCCAAATGGCATCACAAGCCACTCATACAAACCTTGTTTCGTTTTGAAGGCGGTTTTCCACTCATCACCTTCCTTCATTCGAACTTGGTGGTATCCACTCCTAAGGTCAATCTTAGAAAACACAGTAGAACCACTTAGTTCATCCAACATATCATCAAGTCTAGGAATATGGTACCGATATTTGATGGTTATGTTGTTGATGGCTCGGCAGTCCACACATATGCGCCATGTGCCATCTTTCTTAGGCACTAGCAGGACCGGAACCGCGCATGGGCTGAGGCTCTCACGAATGTAGCCCTTGTCCATAAGGTCTTGGACCTGCCTCTCCAACTCCTTAGCCTCCTCGGGATTAACTCGGTACGCAGCTCGGTTTGGTAAGGGCGCGCCTGGTACAAAGTCAATCTGATGTTCTATTCCGCGGATGGGGGGTAGTCCGGCTGGTATATCCTCAGGGAAGACGTCCTTGTACTGGTCCATAAGGACTTGCACCTCAGCTGGTACGTCTTGGACCTCAAAACCTGCAAAACAACCTTCCTTAAAGATCATTAGTAGCACCTGCGTCTCTTGATGTAAAGATTTAAGCACTTGACCAGAAGTAATATAAAGGTTAGTCTTACTTACCTTGCTGGATTGGTCCATTGCCTTTTGCATATCATGAACATCTTGTGGACTAAGTGGTGCTAGGCTATGCTTCTTGTTGTTGTGGTTGAAGCTGTAGATGTTGGTCCGGCCATGATGGATGGTCTCTTTGTCAAACTGCCACGGCCTCCCTAAGAGAATATGTCCGGCTTGCATGGGGACTACATCACACTTCACCTGGTCGTGGTACTTACCAATACTAAAAGGCACAACAACTTGTTCGGCTATTTTAAGCTCGGTCTCATCATTAAGCCACTTGAGCCTATATGGTCTAGGATGGGGCGTCTTGACCAAACCTAGCTTATCAACAAGATACTTTCTAGCCACATTAGTACAAGAACCACCATCAATGATTAGGCTACATACCTTTTGTTCCACGGTACATCTTGTGTGAAAGATGTTTTCTCTTTGTACGGTTTCAGGATCAAAGAGGGCACTGAGGGATCGTCTGGTCACAAGTAACTCTCCAGTGTCAGCATAGTCTACAATCTCGTCACCAGATTCAACCATGTCCAACTCGGCCTCGTCCTGCGACTCGTACTCACTATCGGCCTTAAGGACCATCACACGCTTGTTTGGGCAATCCCTAGCGTAATGTCCCTTTCCCTGACACTTAAAACAAGTAATGTCACGGGTTCTCTGATTTTGAACTTGACCCTTACCTTGGTCAGATGATCCGGCTTTAGTGGTGTCAGCTTGGTTCTTCTTGAACCGGTTCTCCACTTCTATGGATTTGTTTCTTTCAGCACCTTTGGAACCTGGTTGAGACCATGCAGGTTTGCTTCGGCTAGTGGCCGCATTCTTCCTCTTGATATGGCTCTCAGCCAGGACGGCATAGTGCAAAAGGTCGTTGAAGTCTTCATACGGCTGGCGCTCCACCTTCCGTGCAATCCGATCGTTCAGTCCCTCCAAGAACTGAGACATCATGGACGCCTCAGACTCGTCCACTTCCAAACGGTTTCTTAGAGCCTCAAACTCTTCAAAGTACTCCTCCACGGACTTAGTTCCCTGAGACAACTTACGAAAACGTTTTAGTAAATCTCTAGGATAATGTGATGGAATGTACCTCGCTCGGAGTTTGGTTCGCATCTCAATCCAGTTTTGAGCTCTCCATACTGGACCGGTCTTAGCAACATCTCTATCCCACCAAGATAAAGCATTATCAGTAAGCTGGGCGGCGGCTAGAGCTATCTTCTTTGCCTCGGAGTACTTGTAGTACTCAAAGATATACTCCATGCGTTTCTCCCATGTGATGTACGCGTCCGGATCGACCTTTCCCGCGAACGTGGGTGGCTTCAGCTTGATGTCCTTGCCTCTTTGGAAGGCCGCATCATCGTTCCGGTCTCGGTCTCTCCTCCGGTCAGGGCTTCCATCCCGCCTTTGGTAAGGACTCACATCTCTACCACGTCTCCCACCTCGAGCGGCTTGATTAGCGCCTCCACGATCTGGTGGCTCCTCTTCAGACTCATCTTCCTCCGACTCGGACTGCGGCTGGTTGAGATAGGGACCGAACCTTCTTGCGGCTGGATGGCCATTGGGTTGGTTCTGGTTTCCCTGACCCATGAGATTCATTTGAGCCGTCAAGGCGTTAAGGGTTTCAACAAGCTGAGCTTGGCCGGCCTGCAAGGCTTGGAGCTGGGTGTTGATCTCAGTTGCACCGTTTAAGTCTCCCATATCTCCTGAAAAGTAAGAAAGAAAAGGAGATCAAGTGCAAAGGGAAATGGCAAAGAAAGAAGAAAGAAAGAGAGAATGACTTAATAAAAAAAAAGAAAGATGAAACTTCAAATGCAAAATAAAAATCAAATAAATGCAAATGATGAAAGTTTTTTTTTTTTTTTGATTTGAAAATTAAATTCGACATTTTTAAAGAAAGGAAAGTTGAAATCTTTTTTTTTTTTTAAGTTTGAAAGAAAGAATTAAACTTGACAAAGTTTGAAAATGGAAAAAGATTGAGAAACTAAATGCAAATAAAAAAAAATAAAAGATGATTGAAAGATTTTTTTATTTTTATAAATGATGATTGGATTTCCAAAATGAATGCAAGCAATCAGAATAAATGCAATGACAATCAAAATGAATGCAAAACCAATTAATCTAGATGATTGATGCAATTACAAAACAAATTAATGCAAATAATCAATTCAACCTCCAAAAATGAAAGGTAAAAATCGACCAAGAGCAAAAACAAGTTGTAAAACAGATTGGATGCACAACAAAGATCTACCAAAATGCAATAAGAACAATGATGAACATCAAGAACACCAAGAACACAATGCAACAATTTTTTTTTTTGACTTTTGATGCAATAAAAAAAATGATGACAATAATATGATGGTGAACAAGCAAAAAGGGAATAGAAACAACCAAAGCTTTTGGGAGCCTTAAGATCTGATACCAAAATGTTGTGGACAAGAACCCAAACTGGCCAGATGGTTGATCTAGAGAGAGAGAGTGGGCGGCTGGATGGTAAGAGAAGGGATGGTGCTGGTTTTGTACCTGAAACAAGAAGAGATTTTTATAAGTTTTCTTATGAATTTAAAAAATGAAGAACAGAAGGTAAACTAATAAGAAAACTAAGAACAAAAACAGATATGATTTTATGGGATTTTCAGATGCAGAATAAATGATATGCAAACAGAAACAAAATGAAATAAAAATCAAGAATAAGGATAGAGAGATGGAGGATGGATTCAAGTTGCTGGACTGAAGTCTCTCTCAACAAGAACAGTGGATGGAGATGGATAGATGTGGGATTTGCTTGCTGGACTGAAGTCTCTCTCAAGACAAATCGATGGGTGGTGATGGAGTGATGAATCGCCACAAGCTTGGTGATGAAGGCTTGATAAGATCCTGGCTGCTCTCAAGTGTTTCTCACAACTAGAAAGACTTAGGGTTTATTTGCTCTTGCAAACTAAAAACTTTCATGAAAACTGAAGGCATAAATTGCCAAATACAAGGAATTATATAGTCTCCCTTGTTGAACTCTCAAAGATAAAAATGGGCCTAAACAAAGGGCCAACTCTCAAACAAAAGGAAAAGGCTGACAAATGCCCAAAGTCTAAACCAAAATAAAATTAAATCAAAACAGTAAACCGGATGCTAATTGAGATGCCTAAACCAAAGCTCATAGTATGCTTGCTTGTTGCCTCATTAAAACCTTATCGGGAAAACCCTGTGGGACAAAACCCGATGAAGAAAAAAGAGTACAACACATACTACTTACTTTGGTGGTCGGCTATATCTCTGAATCGGAAGCAAATTGGTTGGTTGGATTGGAGATTGATTCTGAACCAAGGTTGAATGTGGAGAGGATGAGGCCGGTTCGGTTATGGACGATGGAAGAGAACTGAATCGGACCGGGCTGATCTTGAACTTCTATGGAGCCGGTCGGGTCTTCAATCTTCAAACCAGACATCTCTTGAATCAGTAGCTGTTTGAGACCTTGATCAATCAGTTCTTGAACCGCCTTGGTGAACCCATTCCTTAACCTTGCTGAACCTGATCTTGTAGTAGGACCCTTATGCACTTGGGGAACCTCAGCTTGAGTGACCACAACAACTTTCATTGACAAAGAGTTCGAATAACCACTCAGGGTGACCCCTAGCGACATACGAATTCACCAATCCAAGATTAGTGACACTTTGAGTAATGAAAAAAGCACCTCTGTTTGTTTCTCTAGAAACCACCCTAAGCTTCCACTCCGCAATCCCCTTTAATTCATCACGCATGGCCGTACTTTGGAATTGGAAGGATGGCCAGGCTTCAGGTCTTAATGTATCCCCAAATAAATCTCCACATTCCCCTGCAAAGATAACTTTGGTCTGGCGTTGACTGCGCATGCTCTCCATAGCCCACATTACCACCACATACCTTGCATCTTCTCTCGATTTACAGCCTGAGAAGACACGTCTACTGTGACACAGCACAACTCCTCTTTCGTTCCTGAGAACCCGACCTCCTCCCACTAAGCCACTGTTTTTGTCGAACTTCACTCCAATGTTATCACATGTTCCACCCTGCCTCGGGAGGGGGGGGGGGGGGGGGTGGGGGGTTCCAAGGTATTCTTTACCCGCACTTCTTCGTTTACAATTTATTTATTATTGTATTTATCAAAAGCAATTGCAATACAATTGGTTGAATGGTGATCAACTTTTTCCTCCCGCCATGCGACACATTTGTCCCGCGGTTAACATTCACAGCCATAATAATACATACTTTACATGCGGTTTACACAACATTGAACATGCATCAGTTAAAAGAAACCACAATCCCATAATTTCTGACGAGTATATCAAATATTTTCATATAAATTTTAAACACACTTTTCTCCAAATTTGTTCACATCTTTCATATAATTACAAGTCCCTTAAAACACACAGAAACAGAAGCCATGAGACTACCCTTTGGGTGAAAAGCCCCCGCTTAATGAAATCTACCACCTCAGATTATTACATCAGGTTTATTCGACCGGTCCAAGCCTATAAAACTCACAAAATTATATCTGACACTACCAAGTCAGTTCAGATCTATATTTTTAATACCGACAAATACCCGTAATTTTTGGATATATTTCGGGTTCGGATTGATTTGGATATTTAGAACCTGAAAAGGGTCCAGAGTACGCGAATTGGACCTAAACATGAAAAATACTCGAAAACACGAAAAACCGAATAACCAAAAATGCCCAAGAAATATTCAAAATATCCGAAAATACCCGAAAATTTATCCAAAATCTGACCTGGAAATCCAATACTCGAATTACATTTTTGAAAATCTAAATTTTTTCCCAATACCCGAAACTATACTCAAAAGTCTGAACCCAATACTGTAACAAATATCCAAAAATTTACCAAAATAACCAGCTATACACCTAATATCGGGTACCCAATCGAGTCTCGGGTAGGACATGGATCCTAATCGAGACCCGGGGTCTAAAGAAAAAAGATCCAATATATATTTTAGCATGAATCCAGATCCGGATCTAAAAGTGTATTTTCAGATCGGTTCCGTTTAGATTTTTGGGTTCGAATAAATATGCTCAGGCCTAAGTCATATTTAAAACATACAAGCAGTTTTCTTGTTACTGGTCAATTCCACTATACACATATTGTTTGACATTTGGGTTGAGTTATATTGGCTTGAAGAGTGAAAACACATTAAAGAAGTGTAAACGGAATACTAGATCACTACTTAAATAAGAGAGAACATTTTTCCTTACAAAGAGATGTTAAATGTTTTGAAAAAATCTTCTGATCTCTACGTTGGAACGTCAGATCTCTATTTCAACTTCTTCATAGGACAACCGACGTGACAAACTCTTCTCTGCAGACCACAACAATAGTGAGGAGAGAAGACTTTGTTAGCATATGCAAAATCTAACGCAAAACTTCAGTAGACTAACGAAAGTATTCACATGCATGGTCCCTTCAAAACCAACGATAATAGTGTCAAAACTCAAAAGCTTCCAAGATAATGGTGGATCCCTTTTTTTTTTTTTTTTTTTTTTGGTCAAATGGTGGATCCCTTTCTAGTCCATGAATTTTGACTAGTTATGGCATTTTCCACGAGGGTCCCAATCTGCCATTATTGTCATTTTCCTCCCACTTAATTCATCATTATTATTCAGGATAAAGGTAAAATGTTACACCCTTTTTATTATATTTCTTCCATTTTTGATGTTTTGAATCAATGCACAAAAATTAAAACATATACATTTACAAAAAAAATCATTAAAAATATCAAAATAAAATTAATTCAATCAATCTTCAAAAGAACTACGAAAACATTATTGGTCAAAAAAAATTCGATAAAACTAAAATTAATTTAAAAGTATTAAAATATCATGTATTTTGAAACATCAAGAATTCTTCGATACATAATATATTTTGAAGCGGTAGAAGTAATAAAAGAAGAAGTTCACATGGTTACCATGATTTTTAAACAATACTAGGAAAAGGGTTATCAATACATGATTATTTTAGTTTACAAGAGCCGCATAATCATAACTGATTACCAATTGTCAAAAAGTTATAACTTTATAGCACAGCACTATTATAAAACCTTCTAAAACTAAACGTTGAACTTGACGTACGTATAAATGTTTACAGATTCGTATAAGTATCACATGCATTCAAAGTTAAAACTATTTCGTTTATCCTCTACAATAATATATTTGTTTCATTTAACAAAAAAAAACAAGAAGAGTTATGTCGTCGGCAAGAATTTTGAGAACACTAAGTTCTGTATCCACATAAATATTTGAGAGGAAATATTTTGCCAGAGGACTTTGTCTGCTCAATTAACTACGTGTGTTCCAATATCTCTTTGACTCTTATCACATTACAACTTTTGGAAATGTCGACGAGAAGCTCGCTGTATTTGGCATATTAGACGACCGTGAGCCCGTGATCAGTAAAGTTTACCCAAGACCAAATGAAATTATTAAACTAGGATTTACTTAATTATACTCCAGAAACTTTCCTTCGTAACAGCCTCAGTTTCAAAAAAAACCTTCCTTTGTAACATGCTAGCTTAATTCTGATGTCATTCTTTATATAATCATACATTAATATTTTTTATGTTTTACATCACTATACGAGATTCTTCGTAACATCAAATTCAAAACAAGTAAATCCTAGTTTAATAATTTTTTGTTTAATATACTGAATTTAGTTTTGGTAAGATATTCTGTAATAGTTAACGTTGAACCTTCGATCACCATACATAAGTATTAGTTGAGAAATGCTAGTGCCTAATACTTTTTTTTTCTTTGAAAAAGGCTTTAGTGCCTAATATTTTCCATAAACTAAACAAACATCCTTATGATTACAGCATCATGAGCGTGATAGATGGCTGATTTAAAAACTAGTACTAGATTTTCAGGACCGGCTCTGAGCCAAGCCGGATGAAACATCCACCTCACACCCCCAATTGTTTTTTAAAAAATTATATATAAATAAGTTCCCAATTTATATAAAAAAAATTCAGCCCCCAAATTTATAAAATCCTTCTTAAATTGTCTATAGCCCTCGAATTCTCAGGGACGACCTTGTAGATTCTGATACAGTCTACAAAGAACTGATATATTTTTTTGTTTTAGTTTTTTCGAAAAACTTAATTTTTTATATTTGATTTTTTTGTAATCATATTTATGTTTAATGTTAATTTAATTTGATAGAATGATCAGTTAAATAAAAAAATACATAATTAAACATAATATTTATCAGATCATGTTCATATTTTAATAGAATAAATTTTAAATTTCAATAAGAGGTAAACTAAACTTTAGTCTTGGAAGTTGGATAGAACTAATGTTTTGAAACCCGATCCAGACACTGAACCGGATGATTTACTGGGTCATCGGGTTATTGGGTCGATCCTGGCTAAACCGCGGGTCAATAAGTTAATTAATTTTATTAAATAATAATATAATAGCTATTAAAAGTATAATACATATTTTATGTTTTAAAAATATTTAGAAAACAATTAACTTTTATTATTTTTATTTTAAAACATACAAAATACCAAAAATATATCAGATTATTTAACAATTTTTATAATAAGTTAGGAGTTATGACATCTAATAAAAAAATATCAACACTTGAAATTCATAAGTTATGTGTAAAATTAAACTTTAAATAAAATAGAAAAAAAACAAATAATTAAATATTAAACTGTAATAATAGATTATTAATAACAAAAATAAACTAATAGTGATCAAATCACATTAAATAATTTTGGTTTTCTCTATCATGTCCATTTCATTTTTCTAAATGACATAAATATTTATCAAAATCTTGAAAAATAACAAATAAATAAATTCACAAAAAAAAATATTAAAAAGGGATATACATAGTCGCATCCGGTAGAAGAAAAAGATATTAGTAAAATCTGAAAACCTTACTTTTTAATTTGAATAAAAACAAATTTTAATAAGATAATTGAAAAAAAAAATTACTTACTGGTTTAACCAGTGGTTCAACCGATTGTTGGTTTCCGAGTTTTAGTAGTTTTTGTGGGTTTTACTGGGCTTTTAAATAATGGGTTTTTCTAAAACCTAAATCGAATTATATTCGGATTACTGAGTTTACCAGTTCCACCGCGGTTCCGGATCGGATTTCAAGATATGGAACACTAAAGCTTCATCCAACTTTGATTAATTTTACTGATATATATAAATCACCTACTTTGATTAATATTCTTAATCAAGAGCAGTCCCCACAAAGAACCAACAAACTTTCTTTTCTAGAAAGAAAAAGAATTTCCCACTCTCTCCAATAGCATCAAGTATCTTTCTTTCTTCACCCACTCTATATAATAAACCCAAATAATATCCAAAGATAATAAAAAACAAACAAGAAACAGAGCAGAGAAAAAGAGGAAGCCATGTTCTTGAAGCTCTTCACCATCTTCTTCTTCTTCTTCAACCTCCTCTTTCAATCCCAAGAAACAACTTCCCAAAGCACCAACTTCACTTACAACAATGGCTTTAATCCACCCACTGACCTATCCCTCCAAGGGATCACCACCGTCACACCAAACGGTCTCTTAAAGCTAACCAACTACACAGTTCAGAAAACCGGCCACGCCTTCTACACCAAACCAATCCGGTTCAAAGACTCCCCAAACGGCACCGTTTATTCATTCTCCACAACCTTTGTTTTCGCTATTCACTCCCAGATCCCCATACTTAGCGGTCACGGCATCGCCTTCGTCGTCGCTCCTAACCCTAGCCTTCCTTACGCAACGGCAAGCCAATACATCGGTCTCTTCAACATCACGAACAACGGTAACGACACGAACCAGGTCTTCGCTGTGGAGCTCGACACCATCCGGAGTACAGAGTTTAACGACACTGATGATAACCATGTTGGAATCGATATCAATAGTTTGAAGTCGGAGAGAACCTCGTTAGCCGGGTGGTGGGACGAGAAGGGACAGTTCAAGAACCTGACTCTGATCAGCCGTAAGCCGATGCAAGTCTGGGTCGACTACGACGGTCGTACGCACAAGATCGATGTCACGATGTCTCCTTTTAACGAGGATAAACCTAGAAGACCGCTTGTGTCGGTTGTAAGAGATCTTTCTTCGGTTATACGTCAAGACATGTTCGTGGGGTTCTCGTCCGCGACAGGTTCTGTTCTGTCGGAACATTTTATCCTCGGGTGGAGCTTCCGTGTGAACGGCGAGGCTCCACCTTTGGCTTTATCGAGACTCCCGAAGCTTCCTCGGTTCGAACCTAAGAGAATCTCCGATTTTTTCAAGATCGGGATGCCTTTGATCTCCCTCTTCTTGATCTTCTGTTTCATCTTCTTGATTTGCTTCCTCGTGAGGAGGAGGAGAAAGTTCGCTGAGGAGATGGATGAATGGGAGAAAGAGTTTGGTAAGAACAGGTTCAGGTTCAAGGATTTGTACTACGCGACCAAAGGGTTCAAGGAGAAGGACTTGCTCGGAACCGGTGGGTTCGGGAGTGTTTACAAAGGTGTGATGCCTGGGACGAAGCTGGAGATCGCCGTGAAAAGAGTCTCGCATGAGTCGAGACAAGGGATGAAAGAGTTTGTGGCGGAGATTGTGAGTATTGGTCGGATGAGTCATCGGAACTTGGTACCTCTCTTGGGGTATTGCCGCAGGAGAGGTGAGCTTCTTCTCGTGTACGACTTCATGCCTAATGGAAGCTTGGACAAGTACTTGTACAACACTCCGGAGGTAACGCTGAACTGGAAACAGAGGATCAACGTGATTCTAGGCGTTGCTTCGGGATTGTTCTACCTTCACGAGGAATGGGAACAAGTGGTGATTCATCGAGATGTTAAAGCTAGCAATGTCTTGTTAGACGGAGAGCTCAACGGGAGACTCGGAGATTTCGGTTTGGCTAGGTTGTACGATCATGGGTCTGATCCTCAGACCACGCACGTTGTCGGAACGTTGGGATACTTGGCTCCTGAACACACTCGGACAGGACGTGCAACGACGGCTACCGATGTTTTCGCGTTTGGAGCGTTCTTGCTAGAAGTCACGTGCGGGAGACGTCCGATCGAGATCAAGCACGAGACAGATGAGACGTTCTTGCTCGTGGAGTGGGTTTTCGCGTTATGGAACAAGGGAAACATCTTGGATGCTAAGGACCCTAACATGGGTTATGAGTGTGATGAAAAGGAGGTGGAAATGGTTTTGAAGCTAGGTCTCTTGTGCTCTCACCCGGACCCAAGGGCTAGACCAAGTATGAGACAAGTGTTACACTATCTAAGAGGAGATGCAAAGTTACCGGACTTGTCTCCTTTAGATTTCTCCGGGAGTGGGATGATAGTTGGGCTCCAAGACGGATTTAGCGAACTAGGGATGTCGTATTCTTCCTCTGTCTTTAAAGGGTTTACTGGTGGATCTATAGCTGATTCTCTACTCTCTGGTGGGAGATGATATGTTTTGAATATTAAGATGGTTTTGTGTGTTTTGCATTTCATATGTAGTTCTTGACGGTAGGGGACTGATGTGTAAACTATATTTCGGTGTATGTTGAGGTAATATAATTTAAACTTTTATCTAAAGAATAGATTACGACCAATGTTTTTTAGATGAAACATACATGTAATAGATGTACAATGTAACCATTTAAAAATATCTAGCCTTCAAAATTGTTCTTTGTGCATTGTTCTGCTGCTTCTTGCATGTTATTTATACTATGTATAAAACTAATCCTTCTGTTACTTCTGCTCCAAAGTTCCAAACGATCAAAAAGATATTCACTTGTTAGCAAACAAAAACAAGTGCGCTCATGTTTTTACTAGTAGACGTGTGTGGTAGACGACCTATTGGGAGAGGGAAACATCTTGGATGCTAGAGAGAGATTTGTAAATACCGGAAGTTATGAGGCAAATTTGTGAATTTCATGTCATTCGGCAAATTTGAATACTACCATATGCCGTTGGGCAAGTTTGTAAATACCATAAGGATGAGCGAAATTTGAAAATAGCCTAAATGGTAGAGCATATTTGTCAATACCCTAAATCGTGGGGGTGAGGGGGGGATAATAGTCGAATAAAGAAAGTGTGGGGAAGATTATTAAATAACCTAAGTTGTGAGATAAATTTGTAAATACTGTGATATATATGTAAATACTGTAAATCGTGTGCTACACATGGTACATGTAAATACTTAAGTTTTGGGATAATTTAAAAATACAGAAAGTTGTGTGGTAAATTTGTAAATACTGTGTCATGAGCAACTTTCTAAATACTATAAGTTATGGGGTGAGTTTTAGAACATATTTTGTCAATACCATATGTGAGCGTGTTTGTAATTACGAGAGGTTTTGGGTCTAATTTTAATTAACTGATTATGTTGGCAAATGATTGGCCGGTTAAGAAGAAGTATGATTAACTGATTATGTATGTGTATATGGTTAGGCGCTAAAGGTTTTTGAGATGATACAAACGTGCATTTGATATACAGTCTAAAGAAACAAGTAGATTCGATCAAGTGACCATGTAAATTTAATTTGTCTAGCCTTCAAAAGTGTTCTTTGTTCAATGTGCTGCTGCTTCTGACATAATATTTACTATTTGCAGAACTCATCGTTCTGTAACTTCTGGTCGAAACGATCAAAACGATATTCACATGTTTTATATAAAAAAACAAGTGAGCTCATCGTTTTTACTAGATGTCGTGTGTGGTAGACGAGCTATCGAAAGATCTACAACGAGAAAGAATGAGACGCTTTGCTGGTGGATGGATTTTAGATTATGGAACACGGGATTCCGTGACGCAAAACACCTTGGATGCTAAAGATCCAATTATAGGTTATTTAATCCAAAAAGAGGTCGAAATGGTTTTCAAATTAATAGGTCCCTTGTTACTTTATGAGTCACACGCGCCACATTAAATAAGAGGAGGTGAAAAGTTAGGAGTTTTGTTTCTGTTGGAGTTGTCCTCAAGAGAGGAACTATGTTATCTGATTGAAATGACCCTAACATTTAATTTATAATTTAATGATTATTGTTTAGTACTCCCTCCGTTTCAAATTATATGTCGTTCTAGAACAAAATTTTTGTTTTAAAATAAGTGTTGTTTTCGGTTTTCAATGCAAAATTTATTGAAAATATTCTCTATTCTATTTTTATATTGGTTGATGTGTATTGGTAATAATATTTTTATTTTGGAAATATGTAAAATTAAATGTTTTCTTAATCTGTGTGCAAAGACTTAGAACGACAAATAATATGAAACGGAGGGAGTATTTGATATCTAGAAGGTGGATTCGGTTATTAAACTTTTATTAATAATTTTAAATATGTATAATAGGAGATTGGTTTAATCTTTTCCATCACAAGTTTAAAATATTTATAATTAGAATCATCATTTAAAAGTAAATTTGAAAAATGATATCAAATCTATGGTAAAATTAAAGTTTCCCCTAAAAGTTCGAATGAATATTAAACTTGTTTACATCACATATGTAGAGGCTCTTTGGAAAAAATATTGGAATGTAAATAATTTCAGCTTATATTGAGGTGAAATGATTGGAACTATAATCAATATCGTCTACAATAGCCTTGTTAGGATTCTGTAATGTTTTTAATCATAAATACCATCTGTTTTTATTTAATACCATTAAATTAGTGAAGTTTTGTTTAAAAAAACAAAACTAAATAGAATGATTAAAATAAACTTTGCTTCTTTCAACAATGGTACTGCGAAATTTCAATCTGAGCTACGCATTTCCATTGCAGATGTCAATGAAAGATAATGTATGTAGCAAAAAAAAAGAAGACAAATTGATAACCATTGTGGTTAAGCGGGATTGAAATATTGTTAAGATGATATTTATAATCTCATATTTCCGTTTGTATAATCAGATAATATGGATATGTAAATTTCTACCGTAAACAACTGGAACTGTTTAAGATCGGTAAACAGATTCTTAAAGGATTAGTTGGTTTAATCTTGGCCCACAATTCCCAGATTATGTAAAATGAAAAAAAAAGTTACTGCAATATTGGAATTAGGCTGAATGTAAATATTACTTAAAATCATCAAAAATTAAAATAAAAAGTAAATCATATCAGTATTTTTTCCTAATACAAGTAAAACAAAATTTTCCTTTTTTGCTTTATTTTAAGAAAAATGTTACATCAGGATGGCAAAAAGTGGGAATTTTTTTGATATCAGGTTTAACTTTTAAAGATAAGTTTGATGAAGGAAAAATAAACAAAGCTACGTAAATAAGTTTTTTCTTTGGTGTAAATGTTAAATTTTATACTAATTTTGTTTGTGACAGAAGTTTCATAGAACACAAGTAACGGAAAGAAAATATAAATCTAAAGCGATATTAGAGAGAAAGAAAAGACAGACCCAACTGAACAACAGACGGAACCAACAAAAGGTTTTACTGTTTGGAAGGAGCCAAAACTAGACAAAAGAAATATTACCATAAGAGAAGGAAGCCTTTGATAATCCATGAGCCCACGCTTTGGTAGAAATCGGTTTGCCTGCAGTGCTATTCCAAATGATTGACTTCCATCCACACACAGCTTTGCCATTCTAGTCGCTGCAACTCGAGCCTCACACAACCACCGGTAGAGGAGAACCAAAGCCACTAGAGCTTCAGTCATCGAACCGCCTCAACAAATCTTTAGAGCGCCTTCTGAGATGTCGATGAACATTTAAAATCCACACTTATTGGACTCATCTTCAAAAATAATTGCGAGCCATAGTAGAAAACCGGGAGTGGTGAGGACCACATCCTGATGACGTTCGTCCTTACACACGGACCGAAGATCGGCCCACCAAAAGTGAACTAAGCGAATCACATAGGTACTAGGAAGATCAATCCTCAAACGGGTCCTTCTACGGAGGGACATCACTCCAATGACCAAAAGGAGATCCGAAATAACCGCCTCGCGCCACAACCAAACCGGAGACAGCTCCGCAAAGCCTCACCAACACAACAACATGGAAGGGGACTTTTCCACATTTCATTGGTGTTAATTTTGGAAGTGTCTTAAATATTTGTGCATCAAGGCTAACATTCGTTAGACCAAACGTAGTTGTATTTCTAAAGAAAAAAAAGTAATATAATTTTGGAACTACTATAAATTTAGATCTAAGAAATTCTAAAGTTATTCATTTATATAATAATATACAAATCGTAAAATGGGTATTCACTTCGATACATTTTTGCTATTAATTTTTTTGTTTTCTTAGAGTTGATTCACGTTTTGTTCATAACAATTGATTTGTATTATAGTGTTGTTGTTAATTCACCATCAGAAATCAAATTCATACGATACATTTTGTTGACAAAAGAATATAAAAAAGTTACATGCAGAATTGCAGATTGGTGAGAGATGGTCTAAGTAAGAAGACTAAATTATGGCAAGAGAATGAACTTATCTTTGTTTTGTCTCTCGATTTCCAACTACCAATTTTCAGAGAGAATGTTTTTTCTTAATCATATAACACAAGCTATTTTCATCCGCAACTCGACCCATAACATTGATTATTGTGATGTATATTTCTAATGTCATACAACTGACATATAACATATTAGTATTGTGAGTTTATCATAGTTCGTTTCATCGTTTTGCAAAATGTTTAACTACTACCTTATTATAGTTTGGCAGTTAGAGTCACTTTCGGCTGCCATTCCCCTGGTTTATCATTTCGAGCGCTGTGAAAACATAATGGTATTTAAAACTTCGGACTTCTAGATTTTTATTCCTTCAAGATGGTTTGTACAAAAAATATTAAATAGACCCATATTTCTGTGGAAAAGCAGCTCCAATTTTCAACAAGAAACCATATTGTAACCATTTTGAGACATGGGTACTAGACTCTGTACGTGTTCACGCAAATTGGGATTCTCATTTTGATAAAGACAGCAAAAAGGGCAAGGAAACTCTCAAATATAAAGACAGCAAATTGCTACCATTTTGATAATATGGTAGCAATTTTATGTAGTCAAATCAATAGCCTAGTGTTGGGGATGCGTGCAGATTCAAGGACATTTAATGAGGCCTCGAAACTCCTAACCAATCAAACAGGTTGTCTTTCTCTCTTAAACTTTTGTTTTTGAACATACTCCCTCCGTTTCAAATTATATGTCGTTTTGGAGCAAAATTTTCGTTTTAAAATAAGTGTCGTTTTATGATTTCAATGCAAAATTTATTGACTTTTTAATCTAATCTATTTTTCTATTGGTTGAAATCTAATTAGGTATATTGGTAATGATGTTTTTATCTAGTAAATATACAAAATTAAATGTTTTATTAATCTGTGTGCCGAAGTCTAGAACGACAAATAAATTGAAACGGAGGGAGTATCTCTTAAACTTAATTAAGCTGTAGGATTATGCTTTCGGAAAAAGGAAACTCTCACATGCGCCTCACATGTGATGTGAGTGTTGATGCCCTCTTTACGGGTCTGATTATTTTTGATTTTCAAGAATTTTACTATTGAGACTTTTAATTTTAGATTGATTGTTAAAACTTGTGAATTTTTAAAAATTGAAGTGGTTTTAGAAATTACTAAAGGCCTAAATTTGTGGTTTTGAAAATAATAAGTTAGGTTAAGAGTAAAGTTTGTTATTTTGGCTTTGAGATTTTTAAAAAGAGCTTTTAGAATTTTAGACAACTTAAAATCTAATTATTGGTAAAAAATAGACTTTAAAGATTTTAAAAATAAGTTAAAGCTTCTAAAACCATCAAAGTTAAAACCCCAATCGGACCCTACATCTATGCATGAGTTTGTATATAAATATACACCCACACACACCCACCCACAAACAAGCTCACTGGAAGGACGTGACTGAGTAGCCATCATTGTAGAGTGAAAGAATGGCGTCGAGACCAGGTCTTCTCACGGACTGGCCATGGACACCTCTTGGAAGCTTTAAGGTCTATTTCACTGCTCTGATTACTTCGTAACACCTTCATATATGCACTTACAGTAATAATAATTGTTTAAAATATGTATAAATATTGCAGTACTTGGTTTTGGCGCCGCTGGTTATCCAAAGCATCTACTCGTACGCGACAATGCGAGATGTCGATTACCTTTTGATATTGGCTGTAACGGTCGGGCGGATTGTTCATAGCCAGATGTGGATAAGTTTTGCCCGCTACAAAACAGCGAAAGGAACCAAAAGGATTGTGAACAAATCCGTTGAGTTTGATCAAGTCGACCGAGAACGTACCTGGGACGATCAAGTCATCTTCAACACTCTTATCGTTTACTTAACCAAAGTGTATGTCTTAGGAACCAACACCATTCCCTTTTGGCGACTCGATGGAGTGGTTCAAGTCGCTCTCCTCCATGCTGGCCCTGTTGAATTCATCTACTACTGGTTTCACAGAGCCCTTCACCACCACTTCTTATACTCTCGCTACCATTCACACCATCACTCATCCATCGTCACCGAGCCCATCACTTGTACATACACATATTACACTTATATATACTTCCTCACAAAACATACTTAACTGTTTAAATTTCCCTCTCCACTATTTCAGTTAAAGTATCAACGATATTGACATGTACTTATGCCAAATATCGTAGATAACCAAATACTTGCCTAAATTTTAAATACTTATAAGTTATTTCATATTTGGTAAGACTTACTTTTTATTTAGTTCGAAATATTAAAAATCAGGTGGACCAAAAATTTTAAATTGTGAAAATTCTATTTATATGTTCCTTAAGCAAAAAAGAAAATAAATATAGACAAATATATATAATTTTTAATATCGTATGTATATACTATTTTCACACGTATGTTCTTACTGTTTAATATATCCTTGTTTAGTGTGCACAAAATTTTGTTTCATAAAAAAATTGTCTTATATACAAAAAAGATTTGACACGATGACATGAATATATAATAATATATCTCATAGTCATAACTTTGATTGCAGCGGTAGGTACATCCTTTTGCGGAGCACATTGGCTATACGCTAATCTTGGGGATACCTCTAGTAGCGACTTTGCTATGCGGCACGGTCTCTGCTACCTCCATTGCACTCTACATAACTTACGTAGATTTCATGAATTAACTTGGGTCACTGCAACTTTGAGCTAATTCCGAGATCTGTCTTCTCTCTTTTCCCTCCTCTTAAGTTCCTCTGCTACACTCCTTCGTAAGTCCTTCAAATTATACTAGAATCTATATTGTAGTATTTCACCATTACAATTATGTGTTACAAGAATTATTCCACTTTTAACAAATGAATTTTGATTAAAACACTAGAAGTTTTGGTTATCAAACACAACATGAATTATACACTAATAGGAATACCATATTGGCACAATATTTGAAACAATTTTCACACTAAACATATTTAACGATTGCAGATTTCACTCTCTCCACCACACGCAATTCAGGACGAACTATTCTCTATTCATGCCAATGTACGACTTCATTTATGGGACCAACGACAAGTGCAGTGACTCATTGTACGAATCATCGTTGGAGGAAAAAGAAGAGAAGCCGGACGCAATTCATCTCACCCATCTAACATCACTGGACTCTGTATACCATCTCCGGCTAGGCTTTGCTTCCCTCTCTTCGCATCCCCTATCTTCACGGTTTTACCTAGTCCTCATGAGACCATTCACTCTCATCATCTCCTTCATACTAACTTCTTTCTCTTCTCGAACATTTGTCTTCGAGAGAAACCGCTTTGGTGATCTCACCCTTCACTCCCATCTCCTTCCCAAGTTCTCCTCTCATGTATGTCTCTACTCTACTCTACTCTCTCTCTCTTCTCTAATCTCTACACTATAAAATAATTACATGGCTTGTAATTAATTAACTTTGTTTGTCAATCAACAGTACACGTCGCAGCAGCAAAAGGAATCTATCAACAAAATGATAGAGACGGCTATCCTTGAAGCGGATAAAAAGGATGTGAGAGTAATGAGTTTGGGGCTCTTGAACCAGGCATGCAATTAATACATCATTTCAATCCTAACGAGAGATAGACTCCATACATATTTAAACCCTAATTAATACTATAATATGATTAGGGAGAGGAATTAAATGGGTACGGAGAAATGTACGTAAGGAAGCATCCAAAGCTAAAAATAAGGATAGTAGATGGAAGTAGGCTTGCAGCTGAGGTGGTCGTTAATAGTATTCCTGTTGGTACGAGAGAAGTTCTCTTCCGAGGCAAAATCACAAAAGTTGCTCGTGCCATTGTCGTTTCTCTTTGCCAAAGTGGTATCAAGGTACCTAGTCATATATTTACATTTCATCTAGTTTTCAATACTCAAAACAAATTTATATAATGTTACTTTGTGTGTAAGAATATGACCTAACGTAAATAAGAATATGGTTCGATATTGTAACTTGAACATGCAAACATGTATTTATAAAGTTAGAAGAAGTGTCATATAAACGCTATGCCATAATCTATTTACTCAAAGTCCTTCGATAGCTTAGCTTTTACACGTAAACAGTGTCACATGGCGTTTGTGTTTCTAGTTACAAAATATACTCATAATGGTTTATACCTTTGAATGTAATAGCTAGTTCATATTTTAGCTTTTGGCAATTCTTAATAAATTATAATTTAGGTGATGGTGTTACGTGAGGAAGAGCATTGCATGCTAGCCGGATTCATTGACGGATACTGCAAGGAAAATCTGGTCCTCACAACCAATTACTCCCCAATGGTATTTGACATTAATACATCATAACAATAACTTTATAAAAAATTAAGCTGATAAGTAGTATTTTCATAAAACTATGTAACATAATGATATGATGTATAGATATGGTTGGTAGGAGATGGGCTAAGCAAAGAAGAGCAGAAGAAGGCAAGAAAAGGAACTCTCTTTCTTCCTTTCTCTCAGTTTCCTCCTAGTCAACTTCGAAAAGACTGCTTTTACCATACCACTCCGGCTATGATCATCCCCAAATCTGCCCAAAACGTCGATTCTTGTGAGGTATATATATATATATATATATACATTCTTTCAACTCTGGTAAAAATCTATTACAACTAACTATGATATATAACACATTTGTTTGTATAAATATAGAATTGGCTAGGGAGGAGGGTGATGAGCGCGTGGAGAGTTGGTGGGATAGTGCACGCGCTTGAAGGATGGGAGGAACACGAGTGTGGTCTTGACCTTCCAACCGTTAATCCTCCTAGAGTTTGGGAAGCTGCTCTTCGAAATGGTTTCAAACCTCTGCTTTTGCCATCTTTAGAGACCAAATGATTGGGTAATAATTTAATGAAAACAGTTCGTACTAGAGACCCAAAAAGAGTTTGTAAGATCATTTCCATCCCATGTCTGTATGGGAGTTTCGTAAAAAAAATATCAGTAATAAAAGTTGAGAACCTTATCTTATAGTTTCCCATAGAACTGAAGCTAAAACTATGAGATCCGTCAATTGGGACTAGCTTGACTCCCAAGCAATTGCGGTTTAACTTGACAAAGCTAAAACCAGGACTACACGAAACAACTCAAGAACCGAAACTAACTCTTATAATCTCTCAACAAATCTTACTGGCAGCAAAATCAATCACCATGGAATTCCCGGTTATCAGGTAACCAATGAGAGGTCTGACCAGTGAATAGTCACTGGTTCAAATACGATTCCCAACCTTGACTCTCAAGTTTCTCTCCTTTAACCATGTTCTCTTCTCTCATGTCTTCCTGGTACTGTCTCATCCTGACCAAACAAAGCAAAACCCCATAAGTCTCGTTGATTCTTGTCCAATCTGACTCTTATGTAACAAAAGATTAAAAAAAAACAAGAACCTTGAGACAAGATCAGTGTCAGAGATCCCCAGCATCCTGATAGCAAGCAATGCTGCGTTGGTGGAGTTGTTTATAGCAACTGTGGCTACAGGAACACCCCTAGGCATCTTTGGTAACACCAAAACAAAATGTAAATAGAGGTTTGAATAATTGACAAAACGAAAGTGAATCATGAAGCAATGGGTGAGTGTACCTGAACGATGGAGAGAAGTGAATCAACTCCATCTAAACGGGTAGCACGTACAGGGACACCAATCACAGGCAAAGGAGTGAGTGAAGCAACCATACCTAATTTTCAAAAAAAAGAAAAGTCACACACACACACACACACACCTGTGTCAGAGAATGTAGTATTTTAGTAGAGACAAGATTGAGTTTCATGTTTAAGACATACCTGGTAAGTGAGCAGCACCACCAGCACCTGCAATGATCACTTGTACGCCTCTACTATGAGCTGAAGTTGCATAGGAAAACATCATCTCTGGAGTGCGATGTGCTGAAACTATCTTCACCTGTAAACCAATGATGTCTCATTCAACATGAGCCTAAAGCAATTACTAATGTGTAAGTTCAGTGTTTTAATACCTCATATGTAACACCAAACATGTCAAGAATTTTTGCAGCATCTTTCATAACAGGAAGATCCGAGTCTGAACCCATGATGATACCAACACGAGGTGTCTCTGCAATGTGTAAGACAACATGAAGACATTTGTACATAGTAAAAGCCAATGGTATATGCTAATATGGAAACTGACCATGTACTTGATGGCTTTGTTCACTTAATATACACTGCAACCTTTGTTCCAAAACACCAATAGACTGCCCAACAAGAGTAATGTGGCCCATCTTCCTCTGCTTTCTCATTTCTGACAGCAAGATTTCATCATATACAAGCTTTGCGAGTAAACTAAACACTTCACCAAAAACAGGAATCTAACCTGGCTTGTCATACCAATGCACAGATGCACCTGGAACACTCAGGGCTCTTGCAATGAGCCGATTAGACAATCTGAAACCAGCTTCTCCCTGAAACATCAAAAGTCTGATAAGAGACAATACACTTCAAAGAAATAAAAGTAAAGAGGAAACATTCATTACATCATCTTCACCCAGAATATTGTACATAATGGAGGCAGGAGTTCTCATGGACGGATCACCGAGTGGAAGACCAACCACAGCTCGCAAGTGTTGCTCAAACTGTGAAGTATAACATGCCTCGATCGTTTGATGTCCACTGTTGTGTGGTCTAGGTGCAACTTCATTTAGCAGGATCTGAGAGGGACTAAAACTATGTTAAGTAAGAAATAAAAATCAAAGAGAAGAGATAGAGAGAGACTAAAAATGAATGACAATACCTGACCATCCTCTGTCAAGAACAGCTCAACAGCGAAAACCCCAGCGCCTTGTAAAGAGCCAACAGCCTTTTGGGCAACATCAGTGGCAAGTTTGTTGATCTTCCAAGGCACATCTGCTGGTGCTTTAACTATATGGCATATGTTATCCCTATATTGCATTTCAATAAGGTCTATAAGTAGAGAAGTAAACAAACTATATCTTATAAAATCACATTAAGTCCAGTTTTTTTTGTGTGTCACCTGTGAACAGTTTCAACAACGGGATAACAAACCATGGAACCATCTCTTCCTCTAGCCACAATAACAGCCAACTCCTAAAGTTTTATATGTAGATGATTATAAACATCAGATGTAAATAAAATTATGAAAGCAAAAAGAGGTTTTTAATAATCATTATACCTTGACAAAGGGTGCCCATTTCTCGACATACAAACCACGACTGAAACCTCCAAGAGCTGGATAGCAAATTTACATGTTGTTTGTCACATTGTACCACACTAAACTGGTTGAGAAACTGCTACTAGAATCTGTGAAACCAGTTTGCATATCGTTTACTAAAGGCATTACCCGTTACAGCAGAAGTAAGCGCGTCTTGGCTACTGGCAACTGCATTTCCTCGTCCATCATAAGCTAATCGCTTGCTCTTGATCATAAGAGGGTAGCCAAAAAGTTCACCTGCTCTTTCAGCTCCTTCAATATCACTTATCTGTAACGTCAAGGCTTAGGGGTTAAAGATATACTTGACAAAACCCCTCATGTTTCATGGAAAACAAAGGCCTAACCTCCATGAACTCTGGAAGTGGGATGCCATGCCGAGAGAAATGAACTTTCTGCATGTGCTTATCCTGAAACACCAAACTGCCTCATATAAATCACATTGCTTGACAAGTTTCAATTATTAATCACGCTTCAGCTAAGAAACCTGTATTATCCTGATAGTAGAGGCTTTTGGTTGGACATCTACTCCTTGTTTCTCAAGCTTCTCTAGTGTTTCCACGTCAACATGTTCAATTTCCACGGTCAAGACTCCACATCTAACTAGGGCAATAAACGAAAAGACAAGTATCAGTCAATGTTACTGACAATAAGGGAATTGAAGCAACAGAAACAAAAGAAGGGACCTTTTGGCAAATGCTTCTACCGTAGCACTGTCGTCAAAGCTATCAACCATGTGGCCATAAGCTAAAGAACTTGCTGAACAGTTCTTTGAAGGATCTAGAATCATAACTTTGATAGCCATTTGAGAAGCAGCTTGGCAAAGCATACGACCTAACTGTCCACCTCCCAACACTCCCACAATTATCTCAGAGACTCCATGGACATGTTTATTCTCACTTTCAAAGAGAAAAAATAGATTTAAAAAAAAAACCATTAGAAGAAAAAAAAATAGTTGCTTTCCCAATCTCACTGAGTTCAAATCTTTGTGTCTAGTACTGTAACATAGAAAGACAACTACAGGAAAGCACAGCCAAGAAACAAGAAAAAAGACTTTGACAAGAATAGTTATAATGTGACACCATTGTACTCCTGAATTCAAAATAAACAAGGGTCATTGCTACCTGATAGGAGAAGCTTCGTGAGCGCTACACGCTAACACCGGGTTGAGTTTCTCAGACGAAGAAGAAGTAAGACGCTTCTGCAAAGTCCCCATGGTGAAACTCTGTGAAGAGTACGTTCTGCGCAGAACCGGAAGAGATCCAACTCCGTAAGTGAAGCTAGGAGTGTAAAGGACGGGACTTGGATTCCCAGAGACAAGAACAGCAGCCGAGCTCTGTTTCAGAAGCATCATCTAAGAACATAACATAGATAGATCTGCAGTATTAGCAACCCCAATACAAACAACTACATTCATCGCATACTGAACAGAGGAAGAGCTCAAGCGTCAGTGCCAACAGCTAAACCAAATGACACTTTTTTTTTTTAAAATGCTCATGTGAATTTGGCAAATTGAGAAAGAAGACTAACCTACCTGGTTTCAACCCGGTTTGAGAGGACGCGAGACGTAAAGCTTCGAAGGTTCGATTTTTATTGAGGGAAACAAAACCAAATGAACTCACAAACACACACAGAGGATGCGAGAAACTCAAACTCAGGTTCTTAAAGCAGAGAGAGAAGGGTTTTGTGAAAGATACAATACGGTTTGAAAGAGTACCATCCCTAAATAATCGGTTCGCAAATTTTACCGGTCTAATTACTTAATCCAAAATCCAAAACCAGATATGATTTGTCCTCTAAGCCGCAAGTGTACATAACTGTAGTTGTATACTTCATGTATGATTGTATAGAATATTAGAGCATCTACAACCCAGGATTATAACAAATCATATCTGGTTTGGATTCAATGCGGGACTTTTAACATTTATAGGATTTTATGTTTTAAAAATTCAAAGTATAATATATAAGAAAAAATATTAGTTTTTATATGATTAATGTGATTGATTATTTTTTAATAATTTAGAATTAAACAAAATTAGGGATGATACAAAAAAGTTTGTTATCAAATCTTTTTTATTCATAATCATTAATGTCATATATATGTTAATATATATGTTAATCATTGTAGTTAATTCCGTAGTTTTTATTTAAGAAAAAATAAATAATATTTTTTTATACATACTAATCAATTTGATGGTTAGTTTAATAAAAAGTTTAATATATATTTAGAAAGATCAACTTATTTTTCTGAGATTTATTCTTGGGATGATATGTGTATACAAAAAAATGTTATAATGTTTCTTAATTAATATATAAAAGATATTTGAATCCGAATTAATAGTAAATAATAATGGGTTGGTGGTAAGTTTATATACTTGGATTCCAAGAGTATCATCTTCTTAAAGTAACTGAAAGCATAGATGTCTGCTTAAGTTTTTTTTGTAACTGTGTTTATAATATGTACAGTCTTTTTTTTTGGTAAAATAATACTCCTTTTGTTTTATAATACTTGATGTTTTGCCTTAGTGCACAAAGATTAAGGAAACTAGATTTTTCTAAAAATGTTATTTTAAAAAAAAATATTTTAGAATCAATTAACCAATAATAAAAAACACAGTGAAATCTAATTGATTTAACAGTTTCCAATAAAGTTAAAGTTAATCTTAAAATCTCAAAACTTCATCTAATTTGAAACAAAATTATCCTTCTAAAACATCAACTATATTGAAACAGAGGAAGTAATATGTACAGTCTTTATAAGAACATTACATTTGTATAAGCAGATCTTGTGATTGAGAATCCCTAAGCACATGTAGTTCTGAATACTTGATCAGCAGATTTTCTCTTCATTCAGTTGTTGGTTGTTGCTTCAATCAACTGAGTTTAAAGAAAATTGGCTGATCAAGTATTCAGAACTATGTACCTACGTATAGCACGTAAAGAAACCTGTTTTACAGAAACACAACCGACCTTTAGTGCTGAAAATCTCTCTCGACGTTGACTTGTTTCGTATCGACACCAAAGAAATTATTTGTTCAAAGAAAATTTATATAGAAAAGGATAGAAATTGAAAACAGAAATATCTAAATAATGTAAATAAATCCACAACTACAAAAGCAATTTATATGCTACTTAAAACAATGAAAATTGTTAATAATATGAACAATCTAATGATGATGATGACCGCCACCGGAGGAGGCGTTGTGATCATGATGATATGTGAAGCTGCTGGCACCATGATGATGATGGTAACCACCAAGGCTTTGATGATGATGATTATGATGATGATGAGTGCCTTTGTGATGATTCTTTTGTTGATGGTGACCAGTTCCAGCAGCATCCGTGACAGAATCTGAGGAAACCGTCAAACCTGAAACATCGGGTGTAGCCGTCTTACCCTTTTCCAAGTCACCGGAACCTGTCAGATTACTGTCCTCCTTTGGTGGTTTAGTGCAAACAATAGCGCATACCCACACGCCAAGAAGCACCGCAGCCACCGCACCTAGAGTTATCAGTAAATTTAAAACCTCTTTATTCATCTTAACTAATTTGTTATTATTTTCTTCGTCTAAGAGATTATTTGGAAGGGCAGATTGTTCGGAGAAGAATGTTGGATGCTTTGTCACGCTGTCTGTAGAATCACATATTTATATAGTCGATGATTTTGAGGTCGTCTTCACCAATACTAAAGTCAAATGGCATTATGAAACCAAATTCAAGAGGGAAAAGGAACTTAATCAGAAAATAGTAAACAGTTTGTTTATCAAACCTTTTTTAAATCAGTCTTATACACCATCATAGCGTATCCTTCTATAGTGTAAGACTTGCAAACGATGCAAAAATGCAATGACAGAATCTCATCTTACAAAAATTCCTGGTGGAATCAGGACTGCAGGACAAGGAAGGTGGCAGTCGAGAAGTACTCGTGGGGAAAGGTGACGTGCTTCTTGAGGCAGAAACAAGAGCAATCGCAAGGGCTGGTGTTGCAGAAGTCTGCATTCATGTGTGTTCACTATGACAAGAGAAAAGATTCATCTACTATATCATCCATTAATCTTTTCTCCTAATATACGGTGTCCTATTCGAGCAGGCGTTGCAGTCAGGAGGCAAAACTAAAAGCACTTTGACCTGGCCTCAAAGCCCGAAGGAACAGGCACTCCAACAAAGGGACTTCAAGGTGCTTTTCACTCAAGTAACCACTTGGTTCTGATCCTCAATTTAGTGTTTTGTTTTTCATATCTTTGTCTTGTAGCGGAGTCGTAGGATTAGACGCTGAGAGGAATGAGTTCCTTGTGTGTCTGAACAGGCTTATTCTATATCTCAAGGAGTCTTGCCCGAGATTCTACGTAACATCAAAAGCCTTTGAAATATATTTAGAGATCATCAAAACTAGCAAATAGTAAATGAGGGACCACAACTAATAACCAGGAGCGCAGATTCCAAGCTAAATAATTTTCCAGAAATAGTACTAGCAGATATAAAGGAGTAACACATCTTATTTCAATGTAGCATTGGTCCTCGTGTGTACATTGGAGAAGTAAAAAACTTCTTTCAAATACCATATTTTCTCTAAGCTTCCTCTTATACGTGTTACAATCTAAGACAAGTTAACTCTGCTAGCAATATACAAACTCTCTCATCATCTCTAGCTACAAGAATAACGTTAGGAGAACCTAGCTGAGTATGTCATAAAATGTTTGACTTACAACTAAAACGTGATTCTTCGGATGCAGCACTCTAGTCTTTTCATCTGCAAAATAGATTTGACACAGTCTCAGTACAATGTCTCGAAAAAAGCAGATGGCATTAACAAGGCAATGTGAGATAATGAATTCTAGCTGTACATTTAGAAAAACTAAAAGAGATGGTCCCTCTTATCCCCCCCCCCCCCCCCCACCACCAGAAGGTCAAGCCTTGGACTCTGGTTTCCAAACAGAAAGAGCCATGACGGTTCTTCCTTTCCAGCCTTGCAATAGCCACCGGTTATCTTGATCGATCACAAAGTCCTTGTGGTAGAATTTATTGACCTTATGCAGTGATGTCTTCATAATATCCGGGTCAAATGGAACTTGCACCAACCCTGACCTCATAGCTCTGACATGCCACTGCTTATACGTCTCAGGCCTCTCCACTCTCTCCCAACCTTCGCAAGCGATCACATTCAACGCCTCTCTCCCAAAGACCTCCATCTCAAGGAACATCCTCTCTTCGTCTTCCCGCGGCACAATGGTCTCGAGCATGTCGAAAATCGAGGAGAAATGAAAGAGAGCCTCACGGAACCGCGTCACGAAGAACGGGGCGTTGTACGCACCATTCACAATGCCAAAGACGAAAAGATCGGGATTGATCTTCCCTATCAAACTGAGAACAGCGTCTCTACAGCTCTCTACTTTGACCGACTCGTCATGCAAGTTCTCAGCTCTGTACAGACAGTTAACAACAGTGATCTCATCCCTGTCTATATCAAGATCTTCAAGCTGAACAGCATCCCACTTCTTAGCAATCGCTTTATACTCAAACGGCACACCGAACTGTTTAGCATACGCTGCTAACCTCTGACCAGTCTCTTCAACCCGCTGCGCCGGTCTAAAACCGGGCTGAGGAAACTCAATCCCGGTGACCCGAACCTTCGGTTTCCCATATATCGAAAACCGGTGGATAAGAGTCGGCCACTGGAAACCATAGAGGATACCAAAGTCAATAACATGAACTCTAGGAGAGTTCCCGACAAGATCCCGTATCGTCTTATTGGTAATGAAATAAGAGAGCTTCCTAAAAGGGCAACACGCAAGGAAAAGCTGGTGAGCCTTGAGCACAGCAGCAGCAGACCTCGGTTTACTCACAATCCCTTTGTAAATCTGGCTCCCTGTACCGGCCAACCTCGCCTCAAGACCGTTAGCAAAACAATGAGCCAGCCTCTGGTTCCCATCACCAAACGGCGTCGAATGCTGCCGTATCTGCTTCAACAGCTGCCCTGCACACCTGCTGTCATCAGCCGCAACAGCTTGAGCACAATGTATCAAAAGACTCCTCAAATCCACAACTTCTTTCTTCACCCCTCCTCCTCCTCCGCCTCGGCCTCGTCCTCTTCCTCTGGCTCGTCTCTTCCCTTCTTGAGGCGCTGAGGCTTTCTTCTTCCCCACTCCTTTCTTCAAGACTTCACGCAACGCGTCGAACTCCTTCATGCTCTCTTCACCTGGGACATGAACCAAGATCTTATCCACATCATCAGACTTCAATATCGTCTCGGAGAACACTGCAGGCAGCTTGCTACACCTCTCTTCTTCCTCGTCGCCGCAGCGGTTAGGGTTTCTCCTTCCTTTGAAGTTCACAACCATCTCATTTCTCTCGCCGTCTTCTTCTTCAATCCCCACGCCTAAACAGCCACACGGACTGATCATCATCACCGTATGACTCATGTACACCGTACGGAGACTGAGGAACGCTCAGAACCGGAGAGAAACGACTCTGAGGATTCCGAAAATCCAACGTGAATCCACCGCCGCCGCCGCTCGCAGGCCTGATTCCGCCGCCGAAGCCGGTGCGATCGCCGGCGGGGACGACGTGGTCGAGATTCTCGACGTAAGGAGGGGGGGAGCTGCGCTCGGGAGAGGGAGGATACTTCTTGCCGATCGCCTCGTAGAGAGATCGCTCGGCGGCTTCGAGATCGAGAGACTCCTGCAGCATACAGACTCGATCGTCCATGTCCTCCTCCATCAGAATCTGGCTGATGTAACCTAGAACGGCGTCGGAGAAGTCGAACTCGTCGGCGGGATCTTCCTCTGATGACGTCATCGTCGTCGCGAAGGCGTTTTGGTTGTTGTTGGAGAGCGGGTGGTGGTGGTGGTTGTAGTTGTAACCGTCGAAGAGCGTTAGAGAGGGTGGTTGATCGGGTAAACGGGTCAGATCAACCGGGGATGGATCGGTAATCATTTGGATTGTTGTTGTTGTTGTTGTTTGAGAGAGGTAATTAAGTTTGAATCAGGTGAAGAGGTGAGGTGATGACTATGGAAGGAGACGAGGAGGAGAGTAGTAGAGCGTGGAGGGGACCAGAAGAGAGAAAAGAGGAATCGAATATATGCATTTTATATTTTTAAATTGTTTTTTACATTTAAATCTTTATTACGGTACTAATTACACAAATTACTTTAAAACCAATGTGCAGCCGACAATTATATATATCGCATATATATAAATTATCTCATGATTAAACATTTCAATTTTTATGTTTAATCATATAATTATTTTGGCGGAATCAAACAAATTTATTAATTTACACTAAAGACAAAGGAAAAATAACATTTAACTATAAATACATTGACGATATTATATGATAAAATTATATAAATTTAGTATATCAATATAAACTGATTAAATTGATTTACTTTTTGGTTGTTTAAATAGATTTAAATTGTTTAGTTAAAATTTTAAGAAAATTATTTTGGTGTTGAGTCTGTTGACTGACTTTTAAGAATATTAATACTAATAGTATATACTGAATTTAATTACATCTCACTGAACCACATTATAAAAATCAACTTAATCTATCTTATTAAAGTAGAAGTACTTTAAGCTTTTGTTTGGTAATAGGTATAGAAGTCTTTAAAAAAAAAATTGGTTTGGTAACAAAGATAGTAGAGAATTTTGTATTTTCCTTATTTAAATGATAGATTTAAGTAGTTAATGTATTTTCCTAATTTAAATAATAGATTTTTTTAATAGAATGAATCTTAACCAAAATAAATTTCTTTATAGATTTTTTGTTAACATTTAATATTTTTCAATATTTATTAATAAAAATAATAAAATAAAAATCACACATCAAAATCAATTTATATATCATATAAATAAAATATAAATATTTTATTTATAAATTGTTAGTATAACACTTTTATAATATAAGTCCAATTAGTTATAAATATTAGATTTTTATACGAGACACTGTGAAATAATAGACGATTAAAATCACATTATATAATTATTTAAAGTAATAAATAAAAATTTTGTTTTAAAATGCTATACTAACAATTATGTAATACATATCAATTTACACACACACACACACACACACATATATATATATATATATATATTATCATTAGAACAAAGAAAAAAATTGAAGTGAAAGCAAATATTTATACGGTCACGGGTCAAACTATAGAAATAAACAACAATGACATAAGATTTTTTTATAACAAATTTATTTTAATTTCAAATATGTTTATATATTTTATGTATTTATAAATTATTTTATTTGTTATTAAGAATGCTAAGATTTTAGAATTGGAAAAAAATATGACCCATCTATATATTATTTTAATTAGGAATTTAAAATTTCTATCAAAATATTTTTTTAAATTTTTAATTTTTATTATAACTAAAAATGTTAATTTTCAATCTAAATTTATGTTTAAATATTACAAATATATAATTTATAAATAAAAAACTAATAACATAAAATAAATACCCGCTCAGTTGGGCGGGTCAAGATCTAGTTTTGCACTAGACTGAAATCCTTATGTCAAGAAGAAAAAACTAAAGTCCTTTTATAAGTTTTTTTGTCCATAAGGTGGAAGGGGACTGCGGAATCAGAATAAATGCATTTTTATTTCTTTAAATTAAAAGGTTCTTATACGAGGTAGGGTAACGAATCGTAGCCGTTGATCTTTAAATCTTCAATAAAGAGGTTTTTTGTGGGGACCTGTCGTCGTGCTTCATTTGACATTAGCGAAAATGTGCTTTTCTTTATCGGTTGGTTGATTGCCACGTGTCGTCATTACAGTATTTAAAGCTTGCAACTCTCCTTTTTAAAACTGCGATTAGTACATTTTTAAAAATAGCAGTACACATTTAGTGGGATTTTTATAGGTTTTCTCCAACTACGATGTAATAAAGTTTTAAACTTTCAGTACTACTTTTTTAGGAATTCTAAACCTTAAATGTAAACAAATTGCTTTCTTAATTAGAATAATGCTAATGAGGAGAGCCTACACGACGGCCAATCGGCCATGTACTACTTCTTTTCTAACTTAATAATTTGATTAGGTCAAGATAGTCTCATCATCAATCATCTTATACTCTCTCCCTTCCGTTTTATTTGCTGTTCTAGGTTTATGTGCGGATTAACAAAATATATAATTTTGTATATTTTTAAAATAAAAACATAATTACCTATATACATAATCATATTTCAATCAATAAAAAATAAAATAAAGAATCTTTTGATAAATTTTACATTGAAACTCTAAAATAACACTTATTTTAAAACAAAATGTTTTTCTTACAATCAATAATTAAATCGAAACGGATGGAGTAGTACTTTTCTTATCGATGATGCTATGCAATGCCATCAACTTTTGACCCTTCTCGTATTTATGATTCGATTTCAACATGCATATATGCAGGGGTAACCCTAGCCTTAAGCTTACAAAATATCAGTTTTATATGCCAACTTTATGTAAAAGTTTTTAGCATAACTTTTTTAAAGAATATAGTGGTTTACTTGTTTATGGGCGTCTAATTATATAAATCGAGCATGTGTTCACGGGAAAGGCCGGATATAACTAGTCCTAGGTAGGTTAAGCATGTAATACATTTCAGCAATGACTGCAAAGAACTTATGGCACTTTTTTAAATGCATTGATTGTTTATCCTTAGCTTGATCTTTGGAGTGATTTTTTCCTTAAAACATTTTATATGTGTTTTATAAATTTTCTCTTTATTTTTCTGAATACTGGAGTGATAATTACATCACTAGGGTATATAGCTTTTAAACTATTCAGCACCCGCTAGAACAATCAAGACACAAGAGATTAGCCATTGGCCCATTGTAACGCAACATGTGGCGATTCTACAACTTGCGCCAACAAGATTCGATTCTTCTGAGTTCTTACTGGTGTCAGTAAAGTTTATTCATATATTCGGCCTATCGTTAACAGTGTGACAGAAAGAGAAGGTCGCTTTTAGTTGTATTTTGCAATAGCGGATGCCATCAATGTAACATCCTGAATTGTGATATACGAAAAAGTTTAAAAAATTGATTTGACTACCTATATCACCAAAATTGACTTAACTTTTCCGTCACACATCCGTTTAAAACTTCCAGAGTTAAGCATGCTAATTGAACTGGAATAGTGAAAGGATGTGTAACCTATCGGGAAGTGATTCGCGATACCGTGTGAGTGAGACTTAAAGTACGGATGATTGCAGAGTCAGTAGACAATGATTTCGAACCTTTGGAAAAATTAACGATCGACCATCGGATGGTATAAGGTCCACGGACCGAGAAAGCGGGCAGTGGATGGCCTATTAACCGTGGGCGGTCGGGGCATTACAATCAATTTAAGTATAGAATGGATTTGATAATATATATATGGACCTTTTTTTTTTGGTAAAAAAAAATAATATATATATATATGGACTTCTCAAGCTAGTAACTTATTTTAAAGCACATAGAACCTACTAGTAAATAGCTTAGGTAAAAAAAAGAGCATTTTGTAGAAAACATTTCGAAGGGATTGCAGGCAAATACTAACTAAACTTCGAAGTCGCATGGATTACAGATGATATGCTAGAGAGTTTGTATTGTTACCGTTGATCCAAACGATACATGTTGTTTGGAAGTGGATTTCACACCCTTATCAATATCCGGCATAGTTTTAAATGAATTTATGAAATTACACTACAAAAAACATCGGTATTGTGAGGGACATACCGAAGGAAAATGAGTTCCTCGAAATTTTCTGACGAAAAATCGAGGAAATACTGAGGAAACCAAGAAATGTGGTTTCCTCAGTATTTCCTCGAAAAATTTCGAGGAAGTTGCGAGGAAGACACATTTCCTCGAAAAATTTCGAAGAAATTACGAGGAAGACACATTTTCTCAGTATTTTTCGAGGGAATACCGAAGGACAATAGGGTTTCCTCGAAATTTCCTCAGAATGTTCCTTCACGGTTGAGGGGTTTGATTTAAAACCCCTTGTTCGTCGAAATACCCTCGAAATATTTCAAGGAAATTTCGACGAAACAAATGATTTTCGGTATTTCCTCGAAATTCTCTCACAATATTCCGAGAGAATTTCGAGGAATAAGGGGTTTTAAACCGAAAACAACGTTTTGCGGATTGAATAACACGTATATAACTTTCATTAAGTGTCTTAGGCAGATTATGAAGTCAAACTTTAAGGTTTTAAACCGAAAATAATGTTTTGCGGATTGAACGGAAACCACACAACATAAGAGAAACACTTATACATTTTAATAAACGTTAAAGGGAATACTTACAATTATTTTTGTAATTGTGTTATTTCATTGTTTATGATCATCTATACAAAGAAACCTCATTAGTATGAATTACATTTGTATAAGAAATGACATAGAGGAAAAAAATCGATGTTTTCAAAACCCCAAACCCTGTTTCCTCGAAATTTCCTCACAATATTGTGAGAAAATTTCGAAGAACCTGCTTTCAAACCCTGTTTCCTCGAAATTTCTTCACAATATTGTGAGGAAATTTCGAGAAACCTGCTTTTCTCGGAATATTTTTCATTAGCCCGGCAACCCTAGCCGCCAAACGTTTCGCGAAAATTAGATTAGAAGATTTCGAGGAAATTTCGAGAAACCTTATTAAATTTTGTGAGGAAATTCCGACGGACAGTGTCCGTCGGACGTCTCATAAATTAGGTTTTACGTTCTTCTCTTCCCCCATTTCTCTCTGCATCTCCTCTCTTCCTCTCCTCTCTTGCGCGGCCTCCTTCCTCTTCTCTCTTCCTCTGCGCGGCAAATCCCCTCTCTTCCTCTCTTCTCTTCCTCTCCTCTCTTCCTATCATGTAAGTTCATCTCTCTTCTCTTCCTCTCTTCATAGATCGATTCTTTGGATGTTAGATCTCGAAATCTAGGTTGTTAGGAAAGAAATTCTAGGATTGAATGGATAGCTTAGGATTTTCAAGTTTGGATTGTTGTTTGGATTGTTGTTATATATTTTTTTTAGTTCTTTTGTGTTTTGGGTAAAATTCAAAACGTTTTTCATGTTTTAAAACGTTTTTTGATTTTTTAAAACGTTTTTTTTTATTTTTAAAAATGTGTATATGATTTTTTAAAACGTTTTTTGATTTTTTAAAACGTTTTTTTTTTATTTTTAAAAATGTGTATATGATTTTTTAAAACGTTTTTAAATTTTTAAAACGTTTTTTGATTTTTTAAAACTATTTTTATATATTAAAACTATTTTTGTACTTATTAAACTATTTTTTATATATTAAAACTATTTTTGTAATTATTAAACTATTTTATATATATTAAAACTTTTTTGTAATTATTAAACTATTTTATATATATTAAAACTGTTTTTTTATTTTTTTAAACGTTTTTTTATTTTTAAAAATGTGTATTTGATTTTTTAAAACGTTTTTTGTAATTACTAAACTATTTTTTATATATTTAAACTCTTTTTATATATTTAAATTATTTTTGTAATTATTAAACTATTTTTATATATATTAAAACGTTTTTTAAAGTTTACAGTAATAATAAAACGTTTTTTATAAATTTTAAAAATATTTAAAAACCTTTTTCTATATTTATAAACGATTTGTAATTTTTTATAAATATAAATAAATATATATATATATATGTATAAATCATGTATACTAAAAACTATATATAGTAATTATTAAACTATTTTTTTATATATTTATATTTTTATGATTAAAAACTATTTTTAGATTTTTAAAATTTTTATTTATTAAAACTAATTTTTAATATATTTTAGTTTGTACAATTTTGAATAATATTATCTAATATATTTTCAGTTTCAATTTTTATTTTATATTTTATATTTTCGAATTTCATTAAAAAAATTAATATTTTTTTTTAATTTATTTTTTTGAAAATTCCGAGGAAAGGGTTCCCTCAGAATATTTCGACGACCACGTTCCTTAGGAAAATTTTGAGGACTTTTGTGACGAACTCTCGTCCTCACAGTTTCTTCGGAATTACTGTTCTTCGAAATTCCGTCAGAAAATTTCGAAAAAATTTCGAGGGAAAATGAAGTTTCGAGGAGTTTTTTTCGAGGACTTTTTTTCTTCGGTGTGTCGTCGGAATACGGTTATTCTGACGACATACTGAGGAAAAAGTTCCTCGGTATCTGCGTGTTTTCTTGTAGTGTTTAGGAGGTTTGACACAAAACAAGGAAGACCGGGAACACTAAAAAACAAAATATGACAATGACGTTTTGAATTCAACTCCATACTCGAAGGGAATTGTGCATGATCGAACAACAAGTACGGATGATACAGTCTGACTGACATTTAATGTCTCAGAATGGGGCGAGTTGCTTTCATGTCGCATGAAATATATGACTTACACTTGACATGATCAAATATATGACTTCAGCTTCAAGGACGACGAGTTGTCTTTTTTTATATTCAAAGCACACTTTGTTTATAAAAGGAAGGATAGTTGACACAAGGGGAAACCGATTTTTCTTTCTCAGAGCTTCTAGACAAAAAATTTAAAGAGATAAACTATCAACTTTGATATTCATTATATAACAAGCTCGATTCAGTAACCAAACTTGCATCTATAACCTCATTCTTGATCCCGATTTACTTTTAATATAAATGAGATCTCGGACTTCGTTGGTCCCTGATTTATTCACTAAACATATTTAATCAAACTTAACTCTCAACACATGTGATGACATCCCTATGTGCCATGGAATTGAACTTAAGACAATCCTCGATAAGATAGAAGAGAAGAATCAGAGTTTTAGGACTGTAGTTAATCTCATATGTTTTGAAATAGTATGTTTGTATAGTCGATTAATTAGTCTAATTTGTGGTAAAAATAGGCATTATATACTTGTTTTGAGCTTTTGAGTTGGAACTAAAAAGCTTAAGAAATATTTGAAAGATTATACATCTTTTAAGCCCGATCCTTGTCTAGGGTTAATTATATTTAACGTTGTGCTCTTCCCTAATTTTCCCATGTTCTTATACAAACGATTTGTTATATATAGTATGTGTAAATAGTTTAATATCTTTTCTATTGATAATTTTTTTCAGTTATATAGTCGGACCGCTAAACTTACAACTCACATGGAAAATAGAAGTGTAGCTATCATAGACACTCCCACATGCTCATCAGCTCATGTAACACGATGACTAAAGAGGTTGTCAATCAACCTTTGCGGCTCTGTCTCATCAGTTTAAACAACTTTATTATTATTCAGAAAGAAACATAAATAAACAACATATATAGGTGTTTCAAAAAAAAACAATATATATCTGCTGCAAAAAATAATATATTTATGATGTTGACCTCGTCTACCCACATGCTCTTAATGTGATGCTCGATTCGTTTGGTTCATTTATAAGATGATGATCACACAAGAATATATAAACAGATAGGAAAATCCATTCATGTTTGTAATTAACCTCCGCCGCGACTAAAAAGATATACATACATGCATATAGGTAATGGCAAAGAAAAACATACCTTATGCTTGTATTGACGAAGAGACAAATATACACGAAATGAGAAAACCATACGTGACTGTATTGGCCTTTTTTGTTTAATCCGGTTCACTTTGTTTGATTTTCCGGCTTTTTCGATTCTCAACTATACTTTGGTTTAGACTAGGTTGAATTCTGAACAACAGAAATTTGTTTGTGTGAGGTATTGAAGTTTAGTTAACTTTTTCTTATCGCATAAATCAAATTATATATAGCTTAATAGAGAGGGCTATTCTCTCAAATGACCCTAGGTTTACGGTGGCTTGAGAAGATATTTCTTTTCTTTCTTTTTTTGTGTTTGCGAATTGCAACTATGAGTGATTTGTTTCTTGTGTATTTTCATTTTTATGATTTTGTTGGTGACATTTTTCTGCTAATAAGCTAGAGTGTTCAAAAAAAAAAACCTAAAGAGTTAGGAGGTGGAACCAGTCTATGATCGAGTCGGATGGACCGTGATCCACCGAACAATATGTAATGGGCCATTGGGCCAAGTTTTTCTGTAGTGTTATGGAATCTGAAATTCTATATTCTTCAACTTCCAAACTTTAGATTTCAAAATAGTTTGGGACTAATGCAAGTATGTGTCATGTCACATGTGTGCTTAGAGTAGAAAAGTGACTATAGTTTTTATGAAGGTTGTGATTGTAAAGGGTTTTTGGCCCAAGTGAGTTATTTACTGACTATGGAGAGAAGATGTAAGAATGAACTATCATGTGAAAAGGGATGTGGATTAATGACTGATAGCATATTTGATGTGATTTAACTGATTGTGCTTGTGATTTATATTAGATGCCATGCTTTACTTTAACGTTCATTGTTTACTACTTACTACTTAGCATTGTTACATTGTTTGTTTTATTTTATTTTTTAACTAAAGTTACATTGTTTGTTGAATCATCAGGATGATCCAGATTCGTTGAATCCACTATTCAATCAGTTTTCACACGAAGCTCAAGCTAGAAGTATGCAAATGAATTTTATGTGTGTTTACAAGTACATTGTTAATTGTTTCATGTTGTACATGTGTAAAACATGTTTTACGAGGACTGTGCAGAGACGTATTTATGAATTGTGTATCCAATAACAGGTATATGCACAAAATACTTTCCTCTCGTAAAGACATTTTTTATGAATTGCGTTTTCAATAATACAGGTAGATGTACAAAGTAATTTCCTTTATATGTAGATGTCTTTAGATGACAGTCACCGGAAAATTAACGAATGATTGTGAGCAATCCAAAGAAGTGTCAATTATGGCGGTAGCATCATATAACTATATAAGTCGGATAAATATTGGACATATGTGGTCTACAATATTTAAACTAGTCACTAGTGTACCAGAAGTGTCATTGTAACATCATTAACTAATATTTTTTAGAAGAAAAAATTATGCATAAATACACACTCTTATTTCAAAATTCTGCTCTTTAAAAAAACACATCGGCTAACATTCCATAGATTTTTGAAAAGTATTAACCACAATAAATGGATTTTGTCTCCCTTCCATGTTCTTACTCTTATCATCTTTCAATAATACATAGCAAAATACATAAAAATTATTTTCAAAAAAAAATACATAAAAATTATTTGGATCATTTCTCTACTCCAGTTACTTTATAATATAACAAGGAAAATTTTCGATAATGCATTCATCTCTATCATCATATACATCTGATTTCATCACTTACCGTGCATATCTTCCATCAATATTCAGCTACGAAAATGACAGTCTACCTCAAGTTTAACATGTCTTTCTATATACATTTAATCATCGACAAGTCTTTCCTAGTTTACGTCATCTCATTCATTATAGATCAGTTTACCAATAATTGTTCTGAACACTTCGTACAAATATTTATATAGAGTAAAAAAGATATACATACATGCGAATACATACTCTACAAGGACACACATATACAAAAAAACCAAAATCAAGTTCAAAGTATATTACACTAAGAATTTAAGCCAGTTACAATCATAATCAAATGAAGTTTGGGGAAATTTCATTTTTACCACATTAATAACGTAAACATGAATATACTAGTTTATATATAACTGTTAGCTTAACTGTTGAAGAAACATAGATAACTTAAGTTACTTAACCAAATAAAATAAGTTTTACAAACACTAAAGACAAATTTGGTTTTCCAATCCAAATGGAAAATAATACTTTTGTCATGATTAGAAGAAGTTATATGGAAAATTTATCATAAATAGTAAAAAGAGGAAATAAAAGAAAATACAGAAAAAAAGAGAGAAAAAGCCGGAGGGGATGGAGCACATGAGGTAAAAGGCAAGAGATGGCAGAGGGAAGATCAGAGAAAGGATCTGCCTCAATTTGACAACTCATATGTCATGTCATCTCATCCCTCACTATTATTTCTTAACACTTTTCTCTGATTCCATCAGCATTTACTTTATTATTTACTGCTTTTGCTCTGTTTCACATTCTATAATATAACCCTATATTTATACTATTATTTTTATTAATAATATTTCTCCACGAATTAAACAATTATGCTTGGATTTGTTTAGGTCTTTAGAGGCATAAGTAACGAATTGTGCTTCTAAGTGGTTTCAAAATAAAATTCATAAATTGAGTAGGAAACTAGGACATATTGTCTCTAGTAGTATGTGTTAGTGCTGCTGCTGGATAATAATAGAAATCCAAATAAATAAAAAACTAGCAATAACTAATTGAATGCAAGAAAAAGAAAAAAAATTGAAGTCTACAACTTGAAGAAGATATTGCTACGCAGTATTCGTTTGTGAACGAGAACTTCTTAGGTTCACTATTTACAAACTCTTATTTGCATGTGTACACAAATAAATCACAAAGAAGATACTAAAACATTTGAATAAATAATTTATTAAAAAAAAAAACTTGGAGTCGAATACAAATGTTTGCCAGTTTTTGGATTTTGTTATGGTACCAAAAGAGTTCGTGCCGGTGATATTATTTTGTCAAAAGGGTATGTACCATACCATTATTTGGAATAGCACACTTATGATTTGTCTTCAATCTTGTAAACTAGATGAATTATTCAAATTGTGATGGAAATGCGCTTTACGGTTCAAAATTATATATTTGCAGAAGACAAAAACTATCAAACGATTTCAACGTGTGTACCAAATGAGTTTTGGATTTACTCTCAAAAAATTTTGTATTTAATTAGTATGTATGATCAGACAATCTAACCTCTAACAAAACGCAACCAGCTTTCATCAAAGAAGATTCGAACTGATGTGTGCATATTGAATTTCCAGTTATAAACTGAGTCGTTTTCCATTAGGTGGTTCAATTTATCTTTTCGGTTTAGTTATTTCAATTATATATAATTGCAATCATTGATTAAATAACTAAAAATGAGAAAGTTACTTATTTAACGAACTCCATCTTCAAGCTCAAGATTGAAAGCCCTTTTTAAAATAAAAAAAAAATAAAAAAGCTCAAGCTTTATCTCTCTATCATGAATTCGTGTTCGTTTCATAATCTCGACCGTGATATGAGTCACAAAGATTATCAACTCTCGACCAATATATGTGATTAATCATATCTCAGTATATGCAACTAGAAGCATGCGTAACCCATCCAAGGCCTACCACACCACTACTCCACTAGTTCCTACCAAACATATTGTTCTTGTTTTGGTAAAATCAACCAACCATGTGGTTGTTTTTTTTGATCAAAACCACGATGGCTGTTTTTTTTGTCAACTACCTATATTCCTAAACCAAAGTTTGATCGACAATTAGGTGAAAAATCCTGTTAGACCAATAGATATTTGGGTTACATAAAATTATTTGACTTCTAGTCGTTTTTGCCAGGGCTTGGCGCGACAGTTGAAACTCTAGAAATGTAAACTAGCTGCAAAACTTTTCAGTGTGTTAAAAAAAAAAAAAACCTGCAACTTTCAAAATATCATTCAAGAAATTGGAAAGAAGTTACAAGGTAGTAAATGCTCAACTCGGTTTATAAAATTGGCTGTGACTACTAAGCACCTAGTGACGTCATACTTTAATATGTATGTGGTTGCCTAATTTGTATAAGCTACAAGATAATTGGGGGTGGTAGAGAGTGACTGAATCAATCATAAAAGAGTGAAAGTTTTGTCTGCCTGATTATAGCACTAGGAGTTTCTAAATTACGCCGAAGAGTTTGGTGTGCATGGTAGCAAACACAAGTAGTGTTGAGTAGTGGTAATCGGATGTGATGGAACAAAGAAAAGGATTTCTTGGTAGGGTTTATAGGGACCATTACTGTTTTTACATGCTTTTGCAAAAGATACCATCTCCTTTTCTGATACGTGTCCATCTCAACCACAATTACTCATACGTCAAATCCTGTTTTTAGCCAACAAAACCAATTTAAAATGTAAAGAAAACGGTTTTGCTTATATAACAAATATTTTACACCAGTAAATATTGAATAATTTTGTCAAAAACATTAAGTTTATTAATTAAAATTTTCTTTTAAAAATTAATTTTTTGTTTGAAAGATCTACATAGTTTCTAAAACATATGGCTCTTATATGTATTAAATAAAGAAATTAAGTATATTTACCAGATTAATACATTACTGAAAACAAATCTACATTTTAAGCAACATAAATCATAGAAAATTTCCCAAATCTATAGATATGCTTAACAAGTCTGGAATAGTTTCTTTAATTTTTTTTGAAACAAATTCTTTAATTCTGTGATCCAATTTTTTTAAAAAAATTTAAAATTATAAATAAATATGAATATATATCAGTTTTATTAAAATAGATCAAAAACAAAAAAAAATTGATGACAATCTTTTAAACATTTTCTGAAAATAATTTTATCATAGATACTATATTGAATCAAATTTATAAGCATCAAATTTGACTTATGTTTATTTTAATGTTACTGAAAACGAATTTGAGATCCCAATGTAAAATAAAACAAAACAAAAAAAATCATATCTAGCAAACAAACTAATGGAATATTAATTTTTTCCTCCACGCGCCACTGTCAGAGAGTTTTTTCACCACTTGTTCGTAAAAAGAAGAAACGTCAGTGTCCCAGTCCATAAACCTTTTTCTCCTTTAATTAATTTTTCTTTTTCTTATTACCGTCTCTGTGGTCTAATCCGTGTAGTACACTATCTGTGTTTTTAAAGCCTCTCTCTGTGATCTCTTCGTGTTCTCTCTTCCCACTTCGCTAACGACGAGATAAAAGTTCAAGACAGAACCATCTCTGTGACTGTTAATGGAAAAAGTTGCTCTGATTCTCCTTTTCAAGATAATCTTGTGAGCATTTTTTTCTCTCCTTGCACACTCTCTTTATCTTGAATAGTGTAATGCTAATAGTGTTCTGAGGTCTACATTAACTCCTCTGTTTTGTTTTCATCAATTAACTCCTCTGTTATTGCTTCAGCAATTAACTCCTCTGTTTTGGCTTCAGCAATTAACTCCTCTGTTTTGGTGTCAATCTTGTTAAAGTGTTTGTCTTTCTCATATCTTTGATGGTTCTTGAGTGTCAGATCTCTCAGTTTAGAAAGATTGTAGATGGGTTCCTCTGTTTTTCGATCTTAAATGTTTGATCTTTTTTATTTTTTTGGATAATTTAACGCAGATGAAGAAGGGATGGTGTTGAGATGGGAAGGAGTGATGTGTGGAGGATCAGGAGATGAAGGAGAGGCAACGTTGGAGTGGTGAAGAAGATGCATTGCTACGCGCCTACGTCAGACAGTTCGGTCCTAGAGAATGGCATCTCGTCTCCGACCGTATGAACAAACCTTTGAACCGTGACGCAAAATCTTGTCTAGAGAGGTGGAAGAACTACCTTAAACCAGGGATCAAGAAAGGGTCGTTGACCGAGGAAGAGCAGAGGCTTGTGATCCGTTTGCAGGAGAAACACGGCAACAAGTGGAAGAAGATCGCCGCCGAGGTTCCAGGGAGGACGGCGAAGCGGTTAGGGAAGTGGTGGGAAGTGTTCAAGGAGAAGCAGCAGAGAGAGGAGAAAGAGAGTAATAAGAGAGTTGAGCCTATTGACGAGAGCAAGTACGATAGGATTCTCGAGAGTTTCGCTGAGAAGCTTGTGAAAGAACGTTCCAACAGCATTGGCTCTGTTTCTGTCTCTGTTCCTGTTGCTGCTGCTGCGGCTATGGCTAATTCAAACGGAGGGTTTCTACATTCTGATCAACAAGCACCTCCTCCTTCTAATCATGTGATCCCACCTTGGTTAGCTACTCCTAACAACGGGAACAATGTTGTTGTGAGACCTCCCTCGGTGACTCTCACTTTATCACCTTCCTCCGTGGCTGCAGCTGCGCCTCAACCGCCTATACCATGGCTGCAGCAGCAGGCGCCTGAGAGAGGAGGTGGAGGAGAGGCTCATGTGCTAGGGAGTATGATACCATCTTGTAGCGGTAGTAGTAATGAGAGTGTGTTCATGTCAGAGCTGATGGAGTGTTGTAGAGAGTTGGAGGAAGGACACAGAGCATGGGCAGAGCATAAGAAGGAAGCCGCTTGGAGGCTAAGGAGACTGGAGCTGCAGCTAGAGTCAGAGAAGACGTCTAGACAAAGGGAGAAGATGGAGGAGATTGAGGCAAAGATGAAGGCTCTGAGGGAAGAGCAGAAGATGGCAATGGAGAAGATTGAAGGAGAGTATAGAGAACAGCTTGTGGGTTTGAGGAGAGACGCCGAGGCCAAGGAGCAGAAACTGGCTGATCAGTGGACCTCTAAGCATATCAGGCTCACTAAGTTTCTTGAACAGAACATTGGTTGCAGACAGAGGCTAGACCGGCCCTGAAACCATGAACCAAACCATGAAAACACCTACTAAACAAGATGTCTTCTCCTCTTTGTTGTGTCATGTAATGGTAAGCTTTTTGCATTGAGTTTCTTTTTTTTTTCATTTGGTGTTTCCAATGTTAATCAGACTTTTTGGTTCCTTAACTCAGCTTTTATTGTATGTTTTGGTTTATCTTCTTTAATCATTTGGTGTCTCCAATGTAGCCATTGCCTCACTGCTGCAAAACTTTCTATAGTTTACTACTTTAACTGATAAAAGGACAAAACAGAGAGAACTTGAAACAAATTGCTTTATGATAATCATAGAAGTCTTTTATTCACCAAAAAGACAGTTGAAACTAAATAAGAATTAAGAAAATAATTCCTTGAAAAAGTCTTATGCCAGAATTTCAAAATAAAAAGAACATTAAAAAAAAAAAACAAAGAGCAGCATAACCACTTCTTTTCAGAAGAATGATGAATTTTGAGCTTAGAAGCACTTCCTGTGAACAATGGATGGGCCTGACTCATCATACTCTGCCTTTGCAATCCACATCTGAACACAATAAGACAAAACATCATGATTTAGTTAAGCTGCTGGGTATAGCTAGAGACTGATGAGGATTCAACTTAGATGGTTTAGGTGTGTACGTACCTGTTGGAAGGTACTGAGTGAGGCCAAGATGGACCCTCCAATCCAGACAGAGTATTTCCTCTCAGGAGGAGCAACAACTTTGATCTTCATGCTGCTTGGAGCCAAAGCAGTGATCTCTTTGCTCATTCTATCAGCAATCCCCGGGAACATTGTGGTTCCACCACTAAGCACAATGTTACCATACAAGTCCTTTCTGATGTCGACATCACACTTCATTATGGAGTTATAGGTTGTTTCATGGATACCTGGATTCTCCATACCAATCATAGACGGCTGGTAAAGAACCTCAGGGCAACGGAACCGTTCAGCACCGATGGTGATCACCTGTCCATCAGGCATCTCGTAGTTCTTCTCAACGGATGAGCTAGTTTTGGATGTCTCTAGCTCCTGCTCGTAGTCCAGAGCAATGTAGCAGAGCTTCTCCTTGATGTCTCTGACGATTTCACGCTCTGCTGTGGTGGTGAAAGAGTAACCACGCTCGGTTAGGATCTTCATAAACGCGTCCGTGAGGTCACGACCCGCGAGATCAAGACGTAGGATGGCATGTGGAAGTGCATAACCCTCGTAGATAGGAACCGTGTGGCTCACGCCATCTCCTGAGTCGAGCACGATACCTGCCAACACACATACCATAATCAAACAAAAGCTTTATACTTTAAAGAATGTAAAAGTATATATCCTGCGGATTTGAACCAAACTATTGGAAATCTTTTGAAAATATTTCGGTTCGGTTATGGGTTAGTTAAGTTTTCAAAAAGAATATTGAACCGAATTAACCAAAAATAACCGAATTGACCAAAAACATCTGAGTGTTTTAAAAGTTTAAGTACTGTCTAACTGATAAAGAAAAATTGGTTATTTCCGGTAAAATTTTAAAACCAAAATTAACCAAAAACCGAACCAAACCAAATTTTCGGATATTGTGGCAAAGCGTGACCAAAATCAAAATACCCGACCAGAATAAACCAAAATAACTAAAATAGGGCTAGTACAAAGTTCAAGCTTTATAGCATTAGGAGTACACTCACCGGTTGTACGGCCACTGGCGTAAAGGGAAAGCACAGCCTGAATAGCCACATACATAGCCGGAGCATTGAAAGTTTCAAACATGATCTGAGTCATCTTCTCACGGTTAGCTTTCGGGTTAAGAGGTGCTTCAGTGAGCAAAATAGGATGCTCCTCAGGTGCAACACGGAGCTCGTTGTAGAAAGTATGATGCCAAATCTTCTCCATGTCATCCCAGTTGTTAACAATACCGTGCTCAATAGGGTACTTGAGAGTTAGAATACCACGTTTGGATTGAGCTTCGTCGCCAACGTAAGCATCTTTTTGTCCCATACCAACCATCACTCCGGTGTGACGAGGACGACCCACGATGCTGGGAAACACAGCTCGAGGTGCATCATCACCAGCAAAACCAGCCTAAGTTAATTAACAGAGGCATGATTCTTATTTCTTAGACATAAACTAAATGATGCATTGTTTAGGACCAATGGACATACCTTAACCATTCCAGTTCCGTTGTCGCAGACAAGAGGTTGAATGTCTTCACCGTCAGCCATTTTGCTACCTTTCTGCAAAACAAAAGGATCTGAACTTCTTTTTTTTTTTAATTTCTTCAGAACATCATTTTTATTACCAAAGACACTGAGACAAGTCGAGATCAGTCTTGTAATGATTATGTCTATGTAATATAATTAAAATTATGTACAAAGAACAATCTCTGAAAGACAAAATCAAATCTTAGAACGAGAATCTCTTAAACAATTTTCAAAATATTATTATAAAATTCAGTAAAATAATATAGACAGAAATAAAAAAAAACATATGTCGCAGGTTGAAGATTGCGTGATTAGACAGATATGACAAAATGATGATAAACACAGCTCATGGGGAATTGAGTGTTGAATCGAATGAGGTATATATGAGATCTAGGTACAATTGGGTATTCGAAATACACAATGAAGAATCTTAACATTACCTGAAACCGAGAGAAAAATTAAAAACAAAAAAATCTGGAGGAAGGACGAGCGAAAATGAAACGGCTCACGGGAGGAAGAAGAAAAAGGAAAATAATAGAGAAACAAAACGGGTCCAAAGGCTTCAAATTCGGCTCACCTCGTATTCCACTTCTAAATTTATTTGAATTACCCTCTACTTAGATAACCGTTTTGCAACTCGGTCAATGTTTGATTTTAACATTTCTATTCTACTAAAAGAGTTTTTACTCATTTCTTTTATGTGTGATATTTTTATTTAGATCATTTTTTAGAAAATTTTCTAATGCTAATAATATATAAAAAATTCAACTACTTTAATGATAATATCTTTTATTAAATATATATATTAAAATTATAACAAATCTGTTGAAAATATTATAACAAAATCTTAATTGTCTAAAATTAAATATAAATACTTTCACTAATTTGTAATTAGTAATTTAGTAATGAAACTTTACTATTAAAATATATATTATATATGTATTCACTTAAATTTTATAAAATGAAAAGAATATGTTTCTATCATATTTTATTTATTTGTTAAGAATATCTATCATTTTAAAATAAAACCATTATATTGAACCAAATACAATAAAATTATTTTAAATTGATAAGTTTATATGTTTGATTACCATAAAAATAAAACTATGCTAAAGATATAATAGATTGGTAGAACGATTTAATATTAGTATACTATAAAACTATCAAATTTAAGCCAAAATTAGTTTTGACTGAAATAATATTAGTCAACACGTAGAATCAAATATCACATGTATATTTTCTTAGGAATCAAACGTCATATATCTAGTTTTTACTAAGCCAGCTACCACGTTTAAAAAAATCTCAAAATTACTCTGCAGCCCAAAAATTTATCTAAAATCAGAGATATTTTAAAATTTTATAAATTAAAAATACAATCCAAAAATATAATCAAAACCCAAATCTACCTCCAAAATCTAAAAAAATTAAAATACCTGAAACTCAAAAATATACTTGGAAACTTTAAAAATTTATAAATACAAAGAACCAAACAAAATATATTAGAATAACTCAAAAACACTAAAACTCTTTAGTACCAAAAATATACACAAAATCAAAATATACATGAACATCTGTGACCAAAAATATATCTTTTTAACACAACCAAATAAATATAATGTGATATCTAAAAAATCTAATATCTAATATATATCCAAAACCTCAAAAAGACAATTATGAAATACAAAACTTTAATGTAATACCTAAAATATCTAATATATATAGCGTTATTCGAGTATAATATCAATTAGTGGATATGGACCATAACTTAAATGATAACAAAAAGTAGAAGAGAATATATGGGTTCACAAGCTATTTTATCCAATAAAATACTTGAACAATTTAAAAGTATATGTATTAATTTTTTTTAGATATCACAATATATTTAAAAATCTCGTGTTTTTTTTGGTTTTGGTGTATTTCAGATTTTGGGAATTAATATATATATAGTTTTTTGGTTATTCAAATAAATTTTGGTTTTTTGGATATTTAAAATTTTTAGGGGGTTTGGATATATTTTGAGTTTTCGTGTATTTACAGTTTTTCTTTTTTGGGGGGGGGGGGGTAGGTTTTTCGGGGTTTTAGAATATATTTTTATATACATTTTTAGGGTTTTGGGTAAATTTTGAAAAGAATATTTATATGTGGTAGCTAAATCAATAAAAATTAGATACATATTGTTTGGGTCAGTAGCAATTGTAAATGTAGCGTTGCCTAAGCACAGTTAACCAATATCACTTTAGTCGAAATTTTAATTTGAATGTGATAATTTATTAAAAATTATTTTATGATATAATTTGGACGATATCAAAATTTATGTAATTGGAAAACTATCTTATTGTGTTATTATTTAAACCAAAATATATTAATATAAAAAAAATTAACAGGTCATAAGTGTTTGTAAGTAATAATATACTATAAGTTCAAATATATTGTAACTTTTCAAATCATAAAAAAATTTATGAACATAAGTTCGTAACAAATGTGGAAGAATCCACATTCCTTAATCCAATGGTTTGACTAATGGTTCATTAATGTTTATACACTAGAAGGTCTCAGTTTCGAGTCTTAGTGAAGATGGAATTATGCGAACTAAGGAAAAAAAGCTTACAAGAGATTCTACAGCATGTCGCAAGAAGTACCGTCATACATAGATCCGATAAAGTGGTTCAGGTGAGGTGATGCAGTCAGTGACGGATAGAATTGTCGGCTGTAAAATCGTCTTTAATATTCTCATAGTTTGTAATAGCATAATTATCCAGAGTTTAAAAAAAATTCACAACAAATAAATATTTTTTTTAAAAATAGTATTTTCAAAAACAAAGTTTTATTTTTAAAATAAAATTAATTTAATAGTAAATGTAGTTATTTACATATCTAATACATTAATATACAATTTGAATATATTGAATATATATATACACGTACGTAGACTTTAAATGAATATGGAATGTTATTCTTTATTTTATTAATTTAATATATATGAATATATTTAAAAGTATATTAAATTTCATTTATATTTTTAATATAAATCTGAAAATAATATATAGGTCTAATAAATTTAGTTGTAGTAATTTATTTATATTAAATTTAAATTTTATATTTAAAATTTTGATAGTTAAATTTTTAATGAAACTTTCATAATAAAAAATATTATAACATTTTAAATTAGTAAAGAAATTTATTTTAAACAAAACAAAATATCTAATAAATATAAATATTTAGTAATAATTAATATATAATAAATAAATTACATATAATAAATTTAGTGTAAAATTATATTTAAAAAATAAATATTATATATAATTAGTTATTCGGATAATATTATCTAGTTGGTGCTTAAAACTAATAATATATACATGACAAGAGATCTATATTTATAAGTAGTAACTATCCTTATTAAATTGATATCTAACTATTTAATCATAAATAGATTATTCCTTTTTTTCGTTGTCAGAAAAGAAATTTTAAGAAAATGTACGAAAAGTATGAAGAAATTCAAAAAAAATGGAAAACTATTTATGTTATCTGTGTTGTAATAAATCAAACACAAAGTGAAGAAATTTCTTTCTATTTATTTATCAATGTCAAATTAAAATAAACACTAAAAATAAAGTAAAATAATAACCTTTTCATGAACTTCTTTTTAAAAGATAGAAATAAATATATGTTTTGTAAACAGATGGGCCACATGTTACTACTGCAAACAAATGAAGAGTTTGCTTTGATAATATACATTTAATGTTATTGTATCCAAAAAATGTAGAAAATCTTGAAAATATCACAAATTGAATTTTCAAAAAAATAACCATGACTCCAATACTGATATGGAAATTAAATATATATTTGCATACAACATACAAGAAAATGTAATATCTACATAACGAACTTCATTATTACTAGACGATTCAAAATAAAATAAACAAAATTTAAAAAATTATACCGCAAAACAGAAATATAAAATAGCTTCATTTTAATCACCACAATATGCATACTAAAAGATTTAATCAACTGCAGTGAGATTGAGACTGGATCTTCTTATAAGTTTAACAAAAAATAAAAAAAAATACGATTAATCCATAATGCAAAACTTAAACGAAAAGCAAACATATTAAAAAATTTACACCCCAAAGTAAAAATATAACATAGTTTACTCAACTGTAGTGAGACTAAGACTAAGACTGAATCCCCTTATAAGTTTAACATAAAATTATAAAAATTTACGATTAACACATAATACAAAACTAACTTTTTCAAAATTTAAACAAGAAAATAATTTGAAAATATATAATTTACCATACCCAGCTCGGATCAACCCCTAGTAAGAAAAACTAACAGTTCTCCTGGTTAATATTCCACACCTTGGATCTATAAACATCCATCAACCATTTATTCTTCTTCCTCCTCATCTCTGATTATCTTCTCTCTCTCTCAAGAACAAGAGTCTTTTTTCTGGTCCGACTTGTTCTAGTTGAGTTGTGTAGATTTCTAGGTATGTCAGAGATCACAAGGCTGATGCAAGAAGAGGTGACGTTAGGTGAGGTTTCAGAGACAAGAGTAGAAGAACTTTTGGACGACAAACTCGTGTTGAATATATGTGGGAAAAGGAAGAGATCAGATGAAAAAGAAGAAGTTGTGGAAAAAGATAAGGATGGATTCAAAACACCGACTAGTCAGGAGAATAGAATCCATGTGGTCAGAGAATGCCCACCGGCGCCAACAAAAGGAGTTAAGAAATACTCGGTGATGCACAGAGCTGAAACAATGTCTTGCCGGAGACGGTTGAATTTCCCGCTGGAATATACCGCCAGCTCGTTTATTACGGATTTGCAGTGGATAATAGTTAACAGAGATCGATATTAACATTAGTTTTCGTATGATTACATTATGACCATTTTTAGGTCACGTTTAGAATAATATATGAACGTCTTTTCGCATATAGACAAGAAAAATAGTTGATCAAATTGATATTTTGGTTTTAAGAGTTCTTGATTCTTGAATATATATTTCTCTTTCGAGATGGTGATAATTTGTCCATTGTTAGTTTTTCCTATTTTTGATGTTCACGATTTTTAATGTAATGTTTTTGAAAAATAGTTTACAAACCATCTATTTGATCAAGTATATTTTAATATTTTGTTTTTAATTCTTGATTCTTGAGTATACTTTGATCTTTGGGATGATGATTATTTGTCCATTGTTGTTTTTCTTTCTTTTGGTATTTGCCGTTCTTTTCTAATATATGTATTTTGTTTTTCTTTTGTATAATTGAGAACCATCTAATTGCTCAAATATGTTTTTCATTATCTATTAAGACTCGAACTACTCGTATGTCATTTCAACGTACGTGAAGTGTACATTCAGCCAGCTAGCATTAGTCAACCACAGAACAAAACCAGTAGCCTTGTGATACGTAATTAAGCTACATTATATATTTGTTGACAATATACACTCGCAATGAACGAAGATGATACTATGAACTTAAAGTTATACAACATAAAAAGAGAGACAATCAAAGTGAAAAAGGCAGAGAAGCATGAAGAAAAAGAGACAGTACAAGAAAGAAGAGACAGTACAAGAAACTGAACATTTTTTAATAAACGCTCTAGGAGGCCGAGACCTTACTTAAATTCCTTCGACTTCTAAACTTGGGTTATCCAATGTTAACTTTGTTATATATTTTCTTTAAAACTAAATTTAACATATTTATTAATTTGAAAGCTTTTATTACTTCCAAAACATATAATATGACTTTTAAAATTATTTTATTTTATTTTCTATCGACAACTATAGCATAATTATTTATTTTAATTCAACTTTATACATATTGATTAAGTTTATGATGTGTTATATTATATTGAGAATTGTTATTATTATAATTATATGTTTATTGTCCTACTTTTTAGAGGCAAATAAATTGATTTGCGACAAAAAATATATAAAAAAGCATTTAGATTTTAATTGCGTTTCATTTTGTTTTTTTATTATTTTGTTGTTTTATTTTTCGCTCTAACAAATGTAACACTCGAACGTAAAATAACCTATTTACTAAATAAATGTTATATTTATTCAAAATACTCCATCATATTGTATTCTAAATATATGTTAACATAGATAAATGTTACATTTACTAAGAGATCTCAACCATTCCAGCAAGGGAATAAATCAGTCACAATAACAACCTTTTATCCCAACATAACTATATAAATTAATAAATCACACTATTATTAGGTTTATTTTGATCAATAAAATTAAATCTATAATTTATTACCTTAATTAGTAATAGAGATATAATTAAGATTTTTCATAGTTATTTATATAATATTTATGTACTATATGTATTTTATAAATATTTTACATTATTTTTTTCTGAGAAATGATTTTGACTAAATAAATTTTAAATTTGTTGAAAAATAAAATACTTCAGTTCACCATTCTAATTTTTAATTCCAAACATATAAAACATTAACACAAACAATTTTAATGATAAATATAATTTATTAACATTTATAAACAATTTATATATTTTGATAGATGATTTTATAAGCCAGGATAATGAATTTATAAGTTCTAATAAAATATTTGATATTCTTTTAAATTATTTTAAATTATTCTTTGGTTTAAAAAACATTAATATTTATTATAATTCACTATATTTGAATATAATATTTTCATAAGAAAATAATACTATTATAAATTTTCTAAAGAATTTTTGTTTTAAAATATTTATATAAATGAAAACTGAGTTAATAAAACATCATCTATAATTTCTTGAATTCGTTACCATAAGTAGTATTTATAATATTGCATAAATAGGTGACTTCTCTTAGGATTTAGCTAATAAACTTTGTTCAAAAAAAAAAAGCTAATAAACTAATTAAAGAGCCCAATAAATATTTAGAAGCGGCCCAAACAAACAACTAAACTCTATTTGGGCTTGCGTATAGCCCAAACAATATTTAGCTAATAGGCCTAACAAATCCTAGGGTTTTCCGTCTGCATATAAAATGACTTTTTCTCTGAATTGATCTTTGTTTTCTGCAGCGGCTGGAGGTCGATCCGAGAAGAAGGTAGTCCCTCTCTCTCTCTCTCTTTCTATACGTTACATTATCGATTTCTTTCACTAGCTATGTAACGATTCGGAACTGATCTTCGAATCGCTTCGACCTTATTGCAGAGAAAACAATGGCAACACCACAAGTGAAGACTGGTTTGTTCGTTGGTCTGAACAAAGGACACGTCGTCACAAGACGCGAGTTGGCTCCTCGTCCTAACTCTCGCAAAGGGGTATGAATCTCTCTCTCGCTTCACTCTGGTGTTTAGACAAAACAAGTGTTTATGTCTTAAAGATTCCTTAGTTAGCTCTTTTGTCGGTTCTTATTACATCTTACAGAAATGAGCTTAGAGCTTATTTGATTCTTGAGGTTGTCATGTCATAGTTTAGAACTTGAATCTACATCTTGTCTTAGTTAGACTTTTGTAGACAAATAGGTGTGTGTCTGAAAGATTGCTTATTTAGGTCTTTTGTCGGTTTGACAATTTTAGTTTTTGTCTTCTTACAGAGATGAGCTTGCAGCTTACTTTGATTCTTAAACTTGTCGTGTAATGGTTTATGAGAACTTGAAAGAATGTTGGAGTCTACTTCTTGTCTTGTTCATGTTGAGTTCTGAGCTTGAGAAATGGTGTTCTATTTTTATTAGACAATGTCAGTGTTCCTGACGTTATTGTTTTTGTATTTGTAGAAAACGAGCAAGAGGACGTTGTTCATCAGATCACTCATCAGGGAGGTAGCTGGATTTGCTCCATACGAGAAGAGAATCACTGAGCTTCTCAAGGTTGGTAAAGACAAGAGGGCTCTTAAGGTTGCCAAGAGGAAGTTGGGTACCCACAAGAGAGCCAAGCGAAAGAGAGAGGAGATGTCTAGTGTTCTCCGCAAAATGAGGTATTTTATTTGTCTGCTTCACAAGAGCTTCGTTTTGACTCGTCTTTTCGTTACTCTTAAGACGTTTATCCTTTTCTATTACATGTTATTTTTTCTTTCTAGAGTGAAGTCACACTTGCTAAGTTTTGTTTTCTTTCTTGCAGGTCTGGTGGAGGTGCTACTACTGAGAAGAAGAAGTAAACATCTTAGTCTTCTGTGTTTTGTTTGGAACTCTTTTCAAGTTTTGGATCGCTCTTGCAAATCAGCTTTATGCTCTAAAAACCATGTTGTGTTTTCGTGTTGTGTTAGAGATATTGATCAAACGTTGCTTCACTATGTTACCATTTATCATAAAGCTTTTCAAACTTGCTAATTTTCACTCTGAACCATTATTCAAAAGTCTTGGTATTAGTCCGTTAACAACCAATTCTTCTCAACTCTACACTTGCCTTTATAGTAGAGCTCTGGCCCTGTCTAAATATTCCAAATAGATGTGCATAAAAACAAATTCTATATTGTCAACTATTTTGTCTGCTCGGACTGATACTAAAAGTTAAAATATTCTACAAATAAGACCCTTTTTCAAGAACACGAAAAACAAAGGAAAATTCAATGAAGATTGAAGCAACATGTCATAGGGAGAATAGACTTCAAAAACTTAGATTATAATCGATGAAAAGTGAAATTTTGTTTCTGAAGAATGAAATGAGAAATTAACTTAGGTTAACGAAATAACTAAATGAAAACTAATATTGACCTGATGGTTTTCTAAGTTTTTTTTATCCAATCAATTACCACATGGTCCAACTTATTTTGGTCTATAGACAAAATAGGTTTAACCTACGTGTGCCAATGCCAAAGACGCATCATGGCGACGTGTCCCACCGAAGGGGAGGTTATTGCCGTAAGGCGCTCGCCATAGTGCGCTTTTCACTAAGGTCCTGTTCGTTTGCTGGTCGCCAGCGTCAGCGACCAGAGTCAGCGACCAGCGATTGCGATTTAATGTCGCTGATAGTGTTCGTTAGGAGGTCGCGCGTTCAATCGCAGCGACTATTTTTTTTAAAAAAAAAATTCTGATCGCACGATTTTGATTCCACCGTTAGAATTTCTAGCGTCCAAAATTTTTAATCGCGGATCGCTAGCGTTTGGTCGCTGCGACCGGTCGCTGAACCTGCGACCAGTAAACGAACAACGTTTGGTCGCTGAAGTTGGTCGCTGACGCTAGCGACCAGTAAACGAACATGGCCTTAAGTCTCGTGGTGCTTTGATAGCGACAAGGCGAGAGAGCCTTTGAGTTTTCTTATCTTCACGCATGTTTGAAGCATAAATACTAGGTTTCCTCCCTTTTGACAATCTAAGAGCACCTCCAATGGTGTTACCCACCATTGGAGTCCTTAACAATAGATAATTAGTTTTTTTTTTTTTTGGAATAGTTAAGGATTCTAATCACAAATGTTGCTCCAATGGTGTTATCTGTTATGGAATCCTTAGAAATAAATTTGTAAAACATTTAGTTCAAGACTTCAAGTTGCTTCAAGTTCAAGTTCAAGCAAATCTCATACAGAAATCTAAGAGTGTATTAAGTAGAGAGTTTAGAATGAACAACAAGTACTCCTTTCTCGTAGGTAAATCCGACTCACTGTAATAATCAACGGGAAGAAGAAGTGACAGTCCAAGTAAAGAACACAACGTGAAGAACCTGATTCTGCAAACATTTCAAGACAATAACATGTTAACTACACGTGGATTCTCCATTGCGGAACTTGATGCTGCTAATAAGACGAGTCCTTGATGCTATGTTTGAGAAGAATGTACTACCTTTGCAGACTGCCCTGCATCTGCAAATGATCCTTTAAAGCCTTTCTTCTTGAACAATCCTGAACCTGAACCGAACTTGTATAATGAGACAATGCTAGTTCAAACAATCTCAACCAAAAGTTTCACCAACCAGTCTTATCATTTAACACTCTTCAACGAAAACTAAGCTAAATATGCTTCTACAGCCTTCCAGCAGCAAAACAAAACCAAACTTGAGCAGGAATAGTCAATGCCTTTGAGGAATCATTATTCGGCTGCATCGTCACCGTCAGAGTTAACGTTCGAATTGAACTCTAGCTTCCCGTCGATATCTGTAACATTTGAAGAATCATCGGCCAACATAGCTAATAAGTTGAAGTCTGAAGATACTGTTCGGTCTGTGCCTAACAATTTTCAAAGATCCATATAGTACTCAATCAAGCATCGGCAAAACCATCACTGTAATAGCCGACCTAATCAATCAATCAAGCATCGGCAAAACCATCAATTTTCAAAGATCCATATAGTACTCAATCCGATCATATCAGCTCAGCTTAAGAAACAATCATCTAGGCTTTTTTAATTCAAAGACAGAGAGAGAAGACAACAAAGACAAGCCAAACTTACAGTAATAAGCAACAAGCGGTTCATGTTTCTGCAACTCGTCGGCTCGTTGCAAGTAAGGCAGAAGAGTCTTCGCTGGTTCGTTCGCGTTCGACATCGATTCTCTCTCTCTCTCTCTCTCTCTGAGCTTCGTAGCTTTCTCACAGTTTTGTCTTCCATTCCCATCGCTGCTTTACTCCCCCACTGCTTCCATGATTCGTCTTCTTCGTTGTCGTCCACGTCGTCTAGATCGTCGTTGATTTCGATCCGCCGCTTCCCTGCTTCGATGGATCCGTGAAAGTTCGAGATTAGAAGAAGAACAGTCCGTTGCGCCAGCACATCAAGGACTCGGTCCTTCGTCTCCTTAATTAAGGATTCAATCCTTAGCAAAATCAAAATTTTAATGTTTTTTTAATCCTAAAAAGCTAAGAATTAAAGCTAAGGATTAGCTTAAAGCCAGCGTTGGAGATGCTCTAACTTCCCTAAATTCAGAAATTCTTCGACTTTAGCATTCTTATCTTGTCCTCTGTGTACTCTGTTTTTAATCTTCATCTTTGTTTTTTTCCTTTACTGTTTTATAGCACATTGCTTGTTTTAAGTGTTTTCGTGTGCTTGGACTTGAATGTTTGAATTTGGTTTTCAAGTTTGTTTTGATGTTTTGTTGTTTTTGATTTAAATTTCTAAATTTCAAGGTAATGTTGCTAAGAGATTGTAATCCATTCACCACTTTATTCAATCGTATCACGTATGTACATCGATTATTATTATTTTTATTGAAAAGTGTACATTGGTTAAATTCAAACACCTAAATGATCATATTGTAGAGACTAGATCATGTTGGTATATTTTGATCTATGCACATGGCTAAGTATATTTTCATCAAGTAATGTTCAACTCCGGTGGTATAGAAAATAAATTTAGTTCAATTCAAAAAGTTCCGTTCCCGACAAGAAGATTATATGAATTAAAAGGTCGATAATTTGTTGGTTACAAACGCCTATTTGTATTATCGCTATTCTTTTAATCTTTTGTCTTCAGTCTACTCTATTAATAACTTAATCACAGTTACATCAATGAGCTGTGTCGACCATTAGTCTTCTTATTTCAGTATCTAATAACACATGACATACCTTAGTTAGTATTGAACTTGGGAAGACCCTTAGTGACCTAGTGCAAGCGTTAAGCTATTATAAAATAGGTAGATAAAATTTCTTATTAAATAGGTATCTTTGCCATCAAGAAATTACAGCACATGCTTGTAAAGTGTAAGCTGGTATTTCCAAAGTACACAACTATTCTTCCCTCGTCTATAATATGCTTAGATCTTCGCGGAAATCAATACTCTTGGAGTTGGATCTGCTATACATATGTGTATATATGCACATACACACATATTTATTTTTGTAAAAGACATAATAAATTAATACATATTCTATCAGGTGACGAGAAGAAATTTCTATTTAGATATATATACTTAAGCCGTCTTCCATTCCTCATAGTATATACTAGTATTTATTTCTTAGAAGTTACAAAATCCAATATTATTTTTTTGACTCTACAATATAAAATCCAGGATATACCAGCTTGCACTTTAAATCTTACACATACTATATAGTATATACTATGACGAATGTGAGAAGGTTTAACTTGCAAGGACGAGCATATTTTTTTGTAAACGACATATATATATACACACACATTTGTAGACACATCCAAAGCTTTTTATCAAATACCAAAACATGGAATAGAAGTTGGTTCGATAAAAAATGTCCGACATGATTGTGGTTCTTATCACTAGATATAGTTTTCTAGTGCATTTTTGGGTTTAGTCTTCACCTTTATTGTTTACATAGGTTTTCATGAAGCTTGTTTCAAGGTAACTTTATCCAATTTATAAAATTCCTAGTCTTATCTTGTATTTATATTTTTCAAATTGAAAGTTTTTTTGTCAGAAAAAAGAAAGAAAAATACTAGCTTGTATTTCGGATTCACATGCTAAAATTCTTCTGTTGGGGATTCCTCATAGTATTATATAGTATCACAAGTTTCAAAATCCAATATTTTTTTTTTATAGTTTTACACTCATTTAAATTGCTTTATACAATGAAGCATTTGTAATGAATAACAATCATTAAGTGGAAAACCGATATGGCAGTTCTACTAACCGATGTATAAAACAATCCTGGCCATTTAATGTTCGTAAGCAAAAAGATTCTGCCCACTTCATTTATTCAAATTATTCCCATATGATAGTGAAACAAACAACTTTAATACCACAACGATGATTATGTTTGGTAATAGCAGCTAACTAAATGAAGGTACTCACCTTAAATTATGGGAGATTTGATGGGATTTTACCATGTGGCTTAGCTTTATATAGGTTTGAATGTGCTACTTTATTCCATATTGGTGAGCAGTCTTGGTATTTGTAAAAGCAGAACAATAATCTCGTTTAGATTCTTTTCTTTCGTGTGAACCAGTCCCTCTCCTCTTCTTAGGAACCAATGTTTGTATAACATTTTTGGATTTTGCTTTTAGAATGGTTTACAAAAATGGATGTCTTAGTTCATACTGGAATATAACGTTTCCACTCTAATCTACTCCGTATAATTGAATTAGTATAGTAAATCATATTTAAACTGCTGAATTCACTTAACAAGACAAAGTTAACTGTATGAAAATCATAAAATTAAAAACATATAATATGCACAAAAGTCAGAACCTTTTTTTTTTGCTCAGCTGTTTTCTACATTTTCACATTTATCGTTTATAACGTAAAATTTGATTAAAGGAAAAAGGTAACCAGTAAGTGGAAGTAGGGAAGAAACTCTAATGATGACCAAATCAGTAGAGACTTGAGAGTGAGTTCTTTCTAACACTTAACAGTGAAAATGGATGACGTGGCCCACACTGACAAAGAAGAAGCAAATCTGTCAGATAGTGAGTTGCGTTCACGAGTTCCAAAGCGCGTCAAACTGACATCTTACGACATTGATTCTCTGCGTTTATCCTTAAAATTTTCATTGTCTCATTTAATAAAGGCAGTCATCTCAGTTCTCTACATTACAATTGCAGATTTGCTTCTAATTATTGAATGTAAGTCTTTATAAAATACAGGAATATTACAAAAAATAATCAAAAAATTAAAGCGCAAAAAAAAAAAACTATTTCTAAGTTCTATTCTGGTTTAGAACAGAGCCACAGAGGTTAAGCTGGAGATATACAATTTTTTTTTTGAGATGTACAATTAGCTATGCTGAGATTCCTCGGAATCAACTCTATAATTAGAATTCAAGACATAGTTTATGGCTAGATTATATGCTCTATCATAATGATAGGAGGAGATTGATAAGCTCGTTAACGTTCATACAAAATTGACCTTTTGTTCCATTTCTTTCAATTCTATATTTATTGAAAAGTCGAGAGTGGACAGGAGAGCAAACTATGAAGAAACCTTTAGACCAAAATAATAATTTGTTTTTAGCAGTTTCAGTTAAAGACAAATTACCGATCAATGTAAAATTTTAATGATTAACAACAATTCACAACACGCGATAAGGTGTAGAACAAAATAAATCTAATATTTATGCTATATTAGTGCGAAATAAAATTGACTTGTTCAGTATCTCATGATGTTAGAAAGATTTAACAGATATCCATCTTAACTCTTAAGACATTAAGACGGTTCAACAGTAGTAATCAAACTCGAAAGATAACAAAGGAACATTGTTGACAAAAAATAGTTAAAAAAGAAAAATTGTTGACAAAAGGAACAAAGGAACATTCTCCAGAACACCCAATGACTTAAGCTACACACCTAGCTAGAACCACAGATGGAGAACAAGGGAAATAGTAAACAACATAAACTAAACAAAAGAAAAACGTAAAACAAGATAAAATTAACCTAATAATTAGTACTAGGGCTTTCATCAGTACGTACCCTCTAGTTATTTTTTTTGGTTGAATTGAACTCAACGAGAAGAGCCGAAAGTAGAAAGATCAGTCCAAGAGCAATTACCATTGACATTAACCCATTTGTAAGGATTATCTTCAACTTTAACGGAAGAAAACTGCGAGGCTAAAGCAGATGAGAACGACGCAGAAGTTGTCCTCGGCGATTCAAAAGGGTAAAACCCATTTGAAGATGGATCAACACAGCTCATAAGCGAGCCACCTGAAGTTCCCATGTGGACTGACCTCAAGTCTTGACTCAATCCTCCATAGTTAAATAAACTCATGCTGTTATCTGTTTTTGTATTATCTAAGAGCTCTCCTAGATGTTGATTATAATTAGCATTCATTAGCCTCCCTGGAGACAAAAACTGACTCAAGATGCTCTCGTGGTTTCCTCCGTAGTTCGAGGAGAGAATGGCGCTGATGGTGGATGCATTCCCCGAGGCTTCGGAGGAGAAGCTTGTGTTGTTGCTAGTGGCGGTGCTGTTGCTGTTGTTGTTGCTGCTGCTGCTTTTAGTACGCCTGTTTCTCCGATATCCACCACCAACGGGGACGTTGCGGAGGACACCGCCACGCGTCCAGTATCTCCGGCAGCCTTTGCAGAAGTGGCGTGGCTGAGTGAGGCTGTAGTTGTTGAAGTAACAGAACTTAGTGTTGGTGGATTCGCATCTTGGACATTTCAGTGCAGCTTCTGGCATGGCTATGTTTGCTTGTCTTGCTCTGTCCACCATCGATCCTGGTCGGATCGAGCCGCTGACTCCACTACCATTGGACAGTGGCTGCGATTGTGGCTGCAGCTGATGACAAAGACCATGACCTCCGGTTTCTGAGGCTTCTGCGCCACTCTGATTATAATTGCTCGGGGGCGCCTAAAATAGTATAACAAAAAAAAGAGAATGAGGAATAGTTGAAAGTGAACAAGAATATTGAAGAAACATGCTAAGCAATAAGAATATCTAAGATTAGTACTCTTTTTATTTGATTTTTTTTTTAAATCATGCTATTTTATAAGCAAGATTTTTTTTTCTTTTCTTTTGCTTGCTTTGAATTAAGAATTATTTTTGTTAGTTTGATTCCGAAATTACAACATGTAATTGATAAGCAATAATAATATTCTTTATCCTACTTAAGAAGCTTGTATATATATAGATACTAAATAACTTACTTGTTGCCAGTTGGATGAATCAAGATAAGCTTGGATGGAGGAGAAAACCATGGTATACTCTTTTCTAATTTTATTCTTCAGAATTTTAAGAGTAAAGTTGTATCTATTCTTTTCTCTTCTCTTTTTCTCGGTGTGTGATATGGGAACAAAATCTAGTAGAGGAATCAGATCAAGGAAAAAACAAAGAAAATGAAGGAAGAGAGGAGAAGGTTGAGTGTGAGAATGAAGATGGCTAAATTTAAAGTGGATGAACCTTTATATACATTTATGTGCATATATATGCATATTTGTATACAATATCTTTTTATGGGGATATAAGAAAATAATTGTTATATGTGTAATTATTAGGGTTTGTTTTCCATATGGGGTGGGACTAACATGATTCTTTTTGTTTTCTTGCTTTAGTTAGGGTTTAAATTTTATCAATAGCCCATATATAAGTATATTTTCTTGGTACATAAGCTTTTGTCGTCTTGTGGTGGTCATCGCTTCACCTCACATTTAGATTTACAGATCAAAATCAGCATTGCCTGACTCGTGGTTATTTGACTACTATTTATTTGTCATGTTATTAATAAAAGTATATTTTTGACAGATGATTTCTGTAGAGTAGAATATCAACTAAACAAATCAATAGACTTAGTTTCGTTTTGCTCATAGAAATTGCTTGTATCATTGTATGAATCCATGAAGACAAAAAACATTGTATTTTGTAATAATTCATTATAAAATTATTCAAAGAACGATGTAATCGGAATGTTTGAAGTCCTTAAGTAAAATTGTAAAGTTAACCCTTGTCCCTTAAAATAATGACCAGTGACCACAATGTGTTTTTGTATAGATTGATTCAACTTAAAGAAACGTATTATTTCTCGTTAAGAGTGATTATATAGTTGATTTCTATGTGGACTGATCCGAGTAGAATATATGGAGTGGATTTAGGAGACAAAGGTAATATGTAGATCGCACTTCGAGGTGTTACATAATGATTATAATAGGATCGTTGATCATATAATGATTTAGTCTAATTATTTAACAACAAAAAGAAGATAAAAGAGATTTTAAAATAGGAAAAGTTGGTAAAATGGGTGCTTTGGTCGTTGGACGACAGCCGAAGCATCGTGACCGACTGACCGGTCCATCATGTTCCCTTGCTTTGCTTTTTCTTTTCTCTGCATGGCAATATCTATCCCTCTCGAAGATGTGACTGATCCTCACGCTCACTCGAGCCGCGTGACTCTTAGTCTCTCCATCTCCCTATATACGTTGAGGCTTAGAGCATCTCCAATGTACACCTCTATATTTTCCTCTAAAATAGAGAAACTCTATTATAGAGGTGGATTTGCTCCAATGTATGTCTCTATAATAGAGTTTCTCTATTTTAGAGAAAAATATAGAGAAATTCTATTTTTTACCTCTATATTTAGAGATGAAAATAGCATATCTCTATATTTTCCTCTATAAATAAAGGAACTCTATTATAGAGGCATACATTGGAGCAAATCCACCTCTATAATAGAGTTTTTCTATTTTAGAGGAAAATATAGAGATTAAAATAGAGATGGGTTGGAGATGGTCTTAGGCCTTCGGTTCACTTTCCAAGGTTTCTTTTCTAAGTTTGTACCTAACACGCAAAAACATTCCTCACATACTTCAATAGATTTTATACAGTTATAGATCGCCTAGTAAAACTACAAACGAACCAACAAAAAACTAATTTGCAGATTTGAAACACGCGTTCAATGGGTTATGTGTAGAATAGACCAATCTGAGCTGTCACAAAGAAAAGTAAGTTGATAAAGCCATTTGATGATGTAAAAATTAAATAGACAAATAGTCCATTGGCTTCGACTTTAGAGGTATGTAAAATAGACAAATAATTGAATGGCACTGATTTTAGAATTTATGTAAAGTACACATATAGTTCAATGGCTTTGGTAAAGGCATTTGATGATGTAAAAAGTACTAGTCCATTGGCTTCGATTTAGATGTATAAATGCAAAATAGACAACTAACTCAATGGCATTGATTTTAAGATTTTATGTAAAATACACATATAGTTCAATGGCTTTGATTTTGCAGTATCTAGGATCACAATACAATGGCTATGACTTTCCACAATTTTTACCAACTCAAGTTTTTTAAACGCTGTTTAAGTTCTATCAAGTCTACAAGCATATATAGTATGTTGTTCATCAATAATCAAGAGTTAGTAGACAACAAAAGAACTATTTACATTGCTTGGTGGTAGGTCAGGTTTTAATCTGATTATCTAACTGTAAGTGTGCAGTAAAATAAATTGTAGTAATACGGATCGAATCCACAAGGATCGATGACCACACGTAGAGTAGTATACAAGTTACTAGCCAAAAACGAATAAAAATATTTATTTGTTTGGTTTTCAATTTTTTTATTCAATAAACCAAACAAAGAACAAGAGGTAACTAAACAAGTTTATAAACAATTAAAACAAGCGTTGGCAATAGAAATTATCAGGGATCTTTCCTCAGCATTGAATCCACAACATTAGATAGATAACTAAATTATAGCGATGTCTTGAAATCAAATCAAAATAGTAAAGTTAACTTACTTCTGTAGCGTTAACACCCTATGATTAAAGTCATAAATACTAGGTTTCACTGTATATCTCAGATTTTAAACAAGCTTTATGTTCATGTTTGATCAGTTCACAAGGCTCAGTAACATCAACTTATGTTAGTTACATAAACTTTATTCATCTACAGATATTTCAAGAATTCAAAAAACATTTTGGTGTGATGAAATTCCTAGAAACATATGGTAAGTGATTAGACAAGTCTCAGCCTTAAGAACATTAGTAGACAAAGATCCAAAATCACAAATCCCTAGACTAACAATTTTCTTGATCAGTATATCGAGAAATCCCTATGAGAACCCCTTAACCCAACTAGATGACTACTCACTTATAATCAAACAATAACAAACCGAAATCAAAGAAGAAAACATCTGAAATTGTATTGAATAGAGGAAATGGTTAAGAAGATCTTCTCCATATGAGTACAAGAAGAATCATCTTCCAAAAGTCTACAAAATGATTCAAATGAGTTACAAATCTCTCAAGTTTCTCTCTAGCACTCTCTCTCTGGCCATTAGGAACAAGAACATATGAAAAACGCAGAATAATCTCGGGTGTTTAGGTTTTTAGGTCTTCATATATAACACATCTCTTTGCAAATATGGAAAGTTGCTCTGTTGCATCACAGATTGTTCGACTCTCAGATACGGATCAGTCAATCTTTGCAATGGATCGATCGATCTCTACACCAAGGATCGGTCGATCACCTGTCAAACTTGATGAAGAGAAGGTTTATAAGATAGAACTAGAGATTTGTCGATTCTAAGAATACCCATAAAAGTAGAACAGTCACAAATTTATTAATTCGTTTAGTCTTAGAATCCACAAATAAATCAAGTCTTATTAAATTCGTTGAAATCTCTATAGATCTTACCAAAACAAAGGAACAAAGAGAAAACTCTCAATTTTTATTAATTAATCAAAATTACTGAATACAACTATAAGCCTAAGAGACTATTTATATGAAAATATAAAAGCTATTAAATTCTAATTAAAATAGGAAAACTATTAAAATAAAGATAATACAAATAAAATAGTAATTATCATAATTTTACTCATGTTTCCAGCCCAATGCGATGTTATGCTTTATTTTTGCTCCAAATTATTTTCCAAATGCATTATTTCCCAACAAGCTAACTTGTAACCTATAAAATACTTCAAGAACAAAAAAAATAAAAGAAAAAACAATAAACAAAAAAGCGTCTAGATGACAAAAATACATTTAAAACTGATCATTATTTGTTCTAAAACGAGTTTTAAGGTGTCAAAAACACAACACATCAGTTAGAGAGAATCTCAAAAAGAAACTCTATAACTTAAATATAGAGTTTTTTGCTCTCCAAAAAAATTAAACTTCAAATTTGAAATTTTATATTTTATTTGTATTTTGGTTCTTACAATTAGTTATATATCATATTTTTTATTCTTAAGTGTTTTGTCATTTATCGTTTTAATCCTTGAAACTTCCAAATTTCATAAATATTTCATATTTGTTTCTATAAATTCAAGTTTTACACATAAATGAATAAAACTTTAAAATAAGACATGAAATTTGTTTACGCGAACCAACCACACCATATATGAATATGTTGAACCGATAAGACCGGTTCAAGCAAAGATTTACAGAAATGGTTTTAAACACTGTAGTTTAGCTTCGATGAGTATAAACCGTTGGATGAGTTTTGGATCTTTATACACCGTAAAATGAGCTTGCGTTGTCTGTGAGTTGTATAGACTATAGAGTCAACGTTACATCTCCCATCACTCACTGTTGCTTACGGAGTTACGAAGCAACCAAGGAAATTACGTTAAGAATAAATAAATTAACGAGCACAACATAATTTGCTAACAGCCACAATAAATACTTCAAAATCATTTCACAGATTACAAAATCGATAAATAAATTACAAAAAAATATAAGAAAAATCAAATTAAACTAGAAGATGGAACTCGGCGGTTACCGCCACCGCTGCTATTCACGTTAACGTTAACGTTGGCTTCTGTCTGTTTAACGGCGACGTCTGCTCGGCATATGGGACAGTTGGGATGATCTTTGAGCCACGTCTCAATACAAGACGCGTGGAACGCGTGCTTACACGCGCTCAGTCGCCGGATCTCTTCGCCGTCGGCGAACACAGACAGACACACGGTGCACTCGTTCCCGATCTCCTTGGAATGAGTATCTTTATTGAATTTCACGCCGGAATCAGGCGCGGCGGCGGTTGAGGCGCCTCTCTCGGGCATGTTCGGCGATGTGATATCCACGGCGACATGATCGTCGGAGAAAGAGCTGCTGCGGCGGCGGGAGGAGGAGGAAGAGGATCTGCGGCGGCGAGAAGAACATGGGAAAAGAGCGTATACTAAAGTGGGAACGGCGACGATTGCTATGACGGCGAAGATTAGTATGAGAGGAGTGAGGTTGATGCTCCGAGGAGGTGCCGGGAAAGGTGGAGGAGGTCCGAAGATGATGAAGGTGGAATTTGAAGTGATGGTGCCGCCGGGGAAAAAGGTGGTGGGAACTGTAGCATAGGGAGTAGGGACGACGGCTCCGGCGCCTCCGGAGCCGAAGGTGGTGGTGTTATTGAACATTATTATTGTGAAATGAAGTTGGTGGTGAAGGAAGATAATAGTGGAAAGTACTTCTTACTAACTAAGTTTGGTTTTGTTTTTTTCCAAATCACTTTCTGTTCCAACGGTGTATAGGCAAAAAATATATATTTGTTAATGTGAAATAAACAAAAATGATTTACGGCATGTTTTATAATTTGATTATTTCAAATGCGACAATCACTTTCGCACATATTTCATTTCTTTGTAAAAAAATAAACTATTTCAATAGACACATGGTTTTAATTAGGAAGATAGCATCTTTGTTGTTACAATTAGGCAGGAAAGCTGACCTTGTAAAAATATGTTTAATTATAGTGTTTTACCATAATTTGTTACCATTTTTCTTAAAATAATTATTTTTATAACTATTTTAAATTTTGCGGTGATAAACTAATTCGTTTTTCTAAATCATTTATAAATATTTAAATTATTTATAAAAAATTAACTTCATTTCCAAGATACTAAACTTTAAACAATGATTACTAAATTCAAAACCTAAATGTTAGAATATTTTTGACCACGTATATTTTTAAAAAGTGATATTCAAATTATGATATTTCAAATAATTTCTCATTAAGTTTTAAATCTATCTAAAAACCACAAATACATAGAGTTATAGTAGTACCTAAAAGTGTATTTTCATAAAACTATTTTTGTGGTTTTTAGTTGCAGAGAGAATATAAAAACAGTGTCAATGAGATTTGAATTTTTCAAAGTGATAATTTTAGGAAATATAAAAAATAAAATAATTGATAAACATGAAATATGATTAGAACCGTTCATGTTTCAGAAAAAGAAAAGAAACGATTAGAACCGTTCTAAAACTCAACAATTTTACTAGACTGTCTTTTTCTAAACACTAATCTTATATTGAAACGTATGAGAATTAACTTTAATTGAATCCACCAATTTAAAATTTTGTTCTAATAGTGACCCGGGTTTAATCCTTTTAGTTTCAAAAAAAATTTAAAATTTTGTTGATGTGTTGAGGAATTTATTTATCTATTTCTATACAGTGAAAGAAGGAGGATCTTCTTTTCTTTGGTGTTTTGTTATGATGGTGTACATGGGAGTAGTGGTTGGAAAATTTGGAGGTTGTCGGTGCCACTAAGATTATTTTAATCATTCTTTATTCAGTGACTTTTGGCTCTTCACTCTTCAAGATTGAGTCGTACACTAATGGGCATATAAACCGAATAAACCGATGAAACATATTAATTAAAATATATAAGCATATTTGTATACAAATTTTATAATAAAATTAATAATATATACAAAATTTATTTATTAATATGATATGCATGATTAAATATTAATTTAAATATTTTTATTTTCTTTTAAGTTAAAAGGTTATTTTATTTTTCTTATTTTCATCAAACTAAATGAAACATATTTTTTATTGGAAAATATTTTTTCAAAAACATAGTTATATAATAATATATGATAGTTTTTTCACTTTTTATAATATTTAAATAAAATTGAAAATATTATATTTAAAAGTTATAGTAAAAATATATTTTTTCTTTTTAATAAATCTATTTTCTAATCATGTAATTTAGAATTTGTTACAAAAATGAATATAGTTATAATATTTTGGTATAAAACCGAAATAAATAGTATATAAACTGAACGAAATCAAATTAGATATTGTTAAAATATCTAATTATTATAAAAAGAAATAACGAAACCGGATCGAACATGCCTACTATAAGCGCAAACCAAAACAAGAAAAGAAAAACAAAATATAGAGATGATGGTGTCACTTTGAAGTTTAGAACTTGAGATAAGTGGGGTCAATGACATAGAGGATTCAACCATTTGATCTAGGCCTCAGCATGGATCGAATAATAACATATTTTAAATATTTATAATTTACATCATATTTCACGGATATCTGATTTTATGATTGCTTTGATTCACAAAAATACGGATATCCATAATTATTTTTGATATTTTCAAATATTCACAGATATTTACGGATACAACAAGTAAATATAAAAAAAAAATCAATTTATTTTTCAGAAATATCTTTTAACATAATAAAAATATAAAGTAAATAATTAATGAAACTATATGTTTTCATAAAATTCTAAACTTAATAATTTTCTTATAAAACAAATGTTTTTAGAAAAATTATATTTTGTATAAAGATTTTATATTTTTAATTTAATATCTTTATAAGTAACTTTTAAAATAAAATTTAATAAAGTATATGCTAAATAATTATATAATATTATATATTTAAAACTCTATATTTAATCATAGATATACATCTATTTGTATAAATGTCAGAGCGGATCGGATATTCGTCTCTATTTTTTTTAGTATTTGTGATTTTCTTCGTTTTTAACGGATATTGATTTTTATTATTGTTTTTGCTTCAAAGAATTACGGATATTCAGATTTTTCGGAGATTTACCAAGCGATTAAAACATTTAATCACCATTTAAACACCGATGCTAAACGCCAAAAATACATGCTAGTTACTCACAAAACTGAGAAAATCTCCTATCAATCAAAACATTCATATTGATTACCAAAACCACCTTAACCCCTCTCTAAACAATAGATCAATCCAATCAAACATGAAAATGTCTACAAAACTAGAACCATATAATAAAAATGATCTTTATAAATAAATACACTATGAATATCCATTATTACTCTCTCCGTTTCGAATTACTTGTAGTTTTAGAGTAGAATTTTCGTTTCAAAATAAGTGTTATTGGTTGATATATGGTTAGGTGTATTGGTAATAGTGTTTTTATTTTGAAAATATGTAAAATTAAATGTTTTCTTAATATATGTGCATAAACCTAGAACGACAAATAATATGAAACGAAAAGCGTACTTTTTTTTTAGAAAGGGCTTAAATATCCATGAATATCCATTATTACTGTTTTGTCAATATCAAGAACGTTAGTTATTTGCTGACAAAATATACTAGGAAACAAATATGCGCAAATGTACGCACATATAAATTATTTGGTAAAAAAATAAACTGTTTACCTATATTAATAAAATGTAAACACCTAATAATTATGTTTTTACTGACTCCATATTTATTGAATTTCATGTACTTAACATTTTTTTTAATCATACACAAGTTTTGCGAGATATATTATACATATACATATTATGTGATGAATATAAAATGCCAGACTAAATAAAATTTTACGATATATCTCTTTAAGAGATGCAACTAGTTCTGGAGATCCTCGGTTCGGGCCGGGTCGGGTAATTCGGCTTTCGGGTTAGAACAAATGTAACACGATTAGGAACCTGTTAAAATTAGGATCGGATCGGTTTATTTTGGTTCCGGTTCAGTTTTCAATTTTTTAAAAAATCTGAAGCAGAACCGAATTTAAACCGGTTCGGATAAAACCCCTGAAAATTCAGTTCCGGTTCTAAATTAACCCGAAATAACCAAAATATTATGAAAAACCGAGAACCCGAAAAATATAACAAACTGAAACACCCTTAAAACATCACACAACTAGCATGAAACAAACTGAAACATCCTTGAAAGTTCGAAACAGAAACAACATCCTAAAATCAAAAGGAAAGGAGAGTACTGAAATCGAAATAGTCTACCATAAAACAAACTGAAACATAATAAATTGAGATAGCGTGTTCTTTCCACTTCCAAGCATCCAATTCCAAGATGAAAAGATAACCTGCAAAATAAAGCAAAAGCAACTGATTACTGAAGGCTGAAGCAATAAAAACATGATCAGATTCTCAAGCAAAAAAATAAGAACATGTACTGCAGTATCAAATCAGCAACTGATTACTGAAAGCTGAAGCAATAAAAACATGATCAGATATTCAGATTTATCAGATTTTCAGGCTAATAAATAAGAACATGTACCTTCTTTAGAAGATGATTTGTATGACACATTCTCAGCGTAAGACTCTCAGGTTTGGAAGTGCAACTGAGGCTCAAACTCTACACAAAATGAGAAAGATAAGATTTAAAGCTGAACTGGAGCGCTTAAATTAGGTAAGCTTAAATGTAATATACAGTACAAGAACATAAATGCATACCTTTTTGAAGTTCATCTTGTAATTCAATTTCAGCAATCAGTTGCTGATGAGACACCACCGTTTTTTCATTGATCCGAATCTCACACTTAAGCCATTGTTTTGTGGACATGAGGACCTCAATGTAGTGAGTCAAGCAACTTCTAGACGGCTCAAGGATTTGATTACTAGTACTAAAAGCAGACTCTGATGCAACATAAGAGACTTGCATAGCTAGAACATCCTTAGCTATGGCAGCTATGATCGGATACTTTGTATTGTTGATCCTCCACCAAGCTAAATCATCAAACGAAATTCTGAGAGGATTGTGTTTAGGATTTTCTACTTTCTCCTTCAAGTATAGCTCTGACTCAGTGCTTGAATCCTGAAATCCCAACTCGTCCACCATCTCCTTGTACAGAGAATCCATCCTTTCATATCCATACTCATTTTCGAAAGAATCAGTCGCAACCCCATCTTATGACCCTTGACCACTCTGACTCTGGACTGAGACGATGAACCAAATATCGGAGCAGTATTTGATGCTCCAAAGCCACTGTACTCAACAAAGAGTCTTTCCATAACATCAATGACTGAGTCGTTGAGCACCTTACTCTGTGGACTATCTTTCCCACAAAGCTTTTCAAAGCAAAGACCCGCAAACTTTATCTTGTTCCTCGGGTCAAAGACACTTGCAACAGTCAACAGTTTATTAATGTCTTTAAGACCATCTCAATACTTATTAAACTTTGCTCTCATAACCAAAGCCTTTGTCCTAAGCTTCTCATCCGTACTACTACCCAATGTACTCAGATTCCTTTCTATGGTAACAATCTCATTGTAACACTTGTAGGCACTAGGCGAGTTAGAAGAAGAGACAACTAAAGTAGAGTTATTGAAAAATTACGAGGAACTTCACCAAGCTCTCCACTTTATCCCAATCCTCTGAAGTCGGTGGTCCAACTCTCTTATTGCCCTCTACAATCTCTTGAAAGTGATCATTGTACAGCTTGTCCTCAACTTCCACTCTATCAAACGCTGCCCTAAACTTCAAAGCTCTTGATAATATAAGATAGGTTGAACTTCATCGTGTCTTGCAGTCTAAAGACAAGCTACCTCTTGTCATCCTTGCTGACTCAACCTTCTGATCAAATGCATCAACACTCTTAGGAGAAGCTATGATATATTGTATGGCATTCCTAATTGAACATACACTCGCATCCACCTCTAGGAAACCATCTTCCACAACCAAGTTGATGATGTGGGCACAACAACGTAAATGCAAACACTCACCTCCTAGTACTAAGAACTTAGGTCCTAAAGCGTTGAATGCGTCCCTAAACAGCTTCAGAGCGTTAGTGTTCGCAGTGGCATTGTCTACTGTTATAGTAAACACATTGGTTATCCCCCATTCAGCCATACACTCAAGCAAGACAGAACAAATTGTTGCCCCTTATGATCCGCTATATGCTTAAAACCAATGATGAATTTCCTAAGTTTTCAGCTCGCATCAATGAAGTGTGATGTGATGACCACATAGCTAGCTGCTATACTCGGTGCAACCCAAATATCTGTTGTTAAAAAAACCCTTTGCTTGTTGCCACTGATCAGCTGCATTAAAGCTGATTTCCTCGTTGCATACAACTCTACAATGTCCCTTGTTGCTGTTCTGCGTGAATGTGGCTTAGGTAGGTTAACCTTGTTGCAGAAGTGCCTCCATCTTAAACCATCAACAAATGATAGTGGCAACTCAGCTATGACAAGCATCTCGTTAGTAGCTTCCCTTACAACTTCATTAGAAACCTTGCAAGCTTCAACTGACCACCATCATCTTCACTTTCGGCATTAAGTGTATGCTGAGTCTGGTCTGGGTCTGTAACCATGCATGGTGCTCCTTGCAGATCCAAGATGTTTCTTCAGACAGGTAGTGCCATTGGACGTTGGACAACACATGACTCTACCACAGTAGTTACAGCTGCATTTGTTCTCATTCTCCTTAAATCTTGTGTAACGATCCCAAAATTTTGACCTTGTACTTGTATTTTTCTTCTTCTTCTTACTTGGGGCTGACTTGTTCTTCCTTTTGTTTCTACTTGCAGTATTAGGAAGTGTCACAAACTCCTCTTCGTTTTCCAGACTTTCATCATCTTCTCATTCATCTCTGTTAACTTTACTACGAGGTGAGGAAGAATAATCTGCAAAAGCAAAACTAATCCAAGATTAACACAAAGACACAACACAATCTTAAGTTCAAAGACACACCACAATCACAAAATAAAAACCGAGATTAACACAAAGACACAATCACAAGTTCACCACTTCTCAACCTCAACGCTTTCAACTTCATTACAGAACGCAATCTCATGTTCTCAACACATCTCAAATCACAAACAATCTTCAGTTCAAACACACATCACAATCACAGACATCATTATAGCTTTATGTAAGACTCTAAGTATCAGACCGATCACAGAAAAGAAATTAGAGAAGGCTAGAACTTCAGTCATATGATTCATTTTTCTTCATTTTTCGTACCTTCGATTGATTCCTTGAAGAAGCTGAGAGAGGATATGTTGGAGTCGGAGACAGAGATGGAGAGGGAGATGAACTTCCTCGATAAAATAGTGAAATAGAAGCGACAACATCTTTAATGGATTCCATTTTTTCAATTAAATCGCCGTCCGTCTAGGAGAACTCTAGGGTTTCTTTTGGTTGAGAGTCGAGAAAACTTCGAGTACCGAGAGACTCACGGGCTAAAAATAATAATGATGCTTTGTTATATGGGTTTTCAGGTAAACCGAACGGGTTCGGGTTTTTACCCGATCTGAACCGTAATCCAAATCTCACAAGAATAGAAACTGACCGGGTTATTACACGAAACCGAAACCGATCTGAATCGGGTATTTCGGGTCGGGTCGGTTCGAGTTTTCCGGATCCGGTTTAAATGCCCAAGACTAGATACAACTATAAAATAAGAAGAAAAAAAGTCAACTAATCTCTTTCCCAACAATGCTCTCCTTCTCCCTCTCTTTCTCCCCTCATCTTTCCTTCTTTAAAAGGATGAACTTTAAAAAAAATAAAAAATATAAATGGATGGATATTTTAATAATTAAAAGACGTATCGGAGAAAGGATTTTCAATTTCTCAAAAAATTGCATCAATCAATTAAAATTTTGCGTCAATCAAAAATTTAAAGAGCCATCTTAAAATGTGCATAGTTCAAAAATTAAAAAGACTTGTAACCGAGTGTGTTAGAGAAATACTTATTTTGTTCAAACAGTTGTATCAATCAATTAATAGGATGCATTATTTTGAAATTAAAAGTGGCATGTGAATGGGTGCATCATTCAAAAATTAAAAAGTGGTGTTGAAGCACCAAAGAATGACACATCCTTTTACCTGCTTTCTCTGTTTCAAAATATTACATATTCTAATACTTTTAAAACATTTTAGTAAAATACATTAAAGTTTGTATATTTTTTTGTGAATATATTTTTTCCATAATTTTACGTCAATAAAAATTTAATCAGTGTAATTAATTTTTTTGAAGTTTGCAATTAGTTAATGAAATATATATTGAAAATGTAAAAAAATATATCTTTCTGAAACAATTTTTTTTCTAGAATATGCAACTTTGTGAAACGAGATAATATTAATTAATAAGATGTGTTGTTCAGAAATTAAAAGTCTTGTGAAAGAAGATTTAAAAATATAATAAGGCGTGTAAAATGGTGAGTTGGAGAAAATATATCATGTTCTAAAATAGTTGTATCAGTTAATTAAAAAATTGAGTATGAGGACAATTATGAGTTATAATTAACAGGCTTTTGAGTGGCAAGTAACCTCACGCGCATCTCTCTAGCTCTCTCCTCTCGTGCGGCGCTGTCTAGGGTTTTGGAGGTGCCAAGATCTATGGCTCACGCCGGAATGCTTCGTCACCTCCTCCCCTCTCAGATTATGAACATCATGACGAAGTAGTGGTCGTTCGGTGGTGTCGTTGAAGCTGTCTCTCTTCCCCTCTTGGCGGATCTGAAAGATCTCTGGTGCGGAGGTTCATAGGAGGGCTTCAAAGCTCTGGTGGCTCGTTCTCCAACGGTGTGCTCTCCCGGTTTGAGGACGACTGGGAGACTGACGGTGGTGACTGGTCAGTCATCGGGGCGGCGAAGGCTCGTCTGATTGTCGGGGAGGGAGATGGTGTCGACGGATCTACGGTGAGGGATGGCGGTTCTCTCTCGTTTGTTTCTCGTCGGTCCATCTTTTCTTCCCCGCCGTCTTGGGAGTGCGACATCTGTGATTCTCGGACCTAAGCGACGATTGGAGGCTTGAGCAGATCCGGGAAGTTAGGGTTTCGGAGTTGGTCTCTGTTTCGGAGCCACCGTTTAAGGCCGCGGGACAACTCCGTGGGCGGCAGATTTGGCGGTAACTGGTGATGGATCCTCTGCCGGTCTTGGACACACCGGCATGGCGAAATCCCGACATCCTGCCCTTGAAATCGTCTGTGTTCAACGGAGCCGGAAGCTCTGTTTCCTGTCTTTTCACCCTTGACTGATTTCTCTTGCATCATGTTGATCTTTGTCTTTTAAGTGTTTCAGTCTTGCTTCTGTAACCTAGATTACTGTTTTCCGACTCACCTGCGTTGTACTTCTCCGATTTGCCCGATTGGGATGATAATTAATATATACTCCCTCTGTTTTAAAATATATGAAGTTTTAGGATTTTACACAATTATTAAGAAACTTGTTTTTTAATCTAAAAAGTATCATTAAAATATAAATTAAAAATTGTTCAACCAATCACAAAATAGATTACATTTTATCATTGGTTACACAGTTTTTGATAAAGTTAAAAAGTACATCGATATACTAAAACATTAACTATTTTAAAACATCAAAAACTCCCTAAAACATCATCTATTTAGAAACGGAGGGAGTATATAAAAGAGTATGAGGACAATTATCAACATTCCAACTACAGTAAGTTTTACAGGGGTGATAATGTTATCTTTAATTATGCTTGAATACATTTTTTATAAAGTTTCCAGATTCAAACAAAAACACCTTAAAAGTTACAAAACTTAAAATTTCCAAAAAATATAATTTTAAAATTTATAAACTTTATTTATCTATAAATATTAATAAGAAAATAAAATGAAAATAATGCTCTTTTGAGTCGGATGCCATAATCGACCCCTGCATAAATTTAAAGACAAGGGGAAGAGGAAGGGTGACTGCAAGTGCAAAGATGGTCTTCTACACCACTAGGTTTCTTACGGTCTTCACATTTACTACACTGATCATAAATGTGGCTTATCTTGTTTATTTTCTTGACATCCCTAAGGCAACTCTGTAGTGCATTATTTCCGCATTTTCCAGGAAAATTTCTTCTAACGTGACATCTGTTTGAAGCAGCTTTTGCTTCTCCTGTTTTAAATCAACAAAGAAAAGAATTTTTATATAATAAATAACAAAATTTAGTTTTCTTTTTATGATATGAAAATTTTTAAAAAGATTTTGATTTATTATTCACAAAACAAATATTAATATATACCCTCGGGGTAACTCAAAACGAGCAACAAAACAACACAAGAAACAATGAATAGAATAGAAAGATTTCATGGCTCAATATCTGTTAAGAGATAGGATAAACAATGATCTGTCTTCTTGTTAAAGAGATATATTCCTAACGCTCTTAATATATATACAAAACTGATAAGATAAAAATAGTTTAATTATTTTATTAAACTTGTCAAAAATAGAAAAATAAAATGAGGTCAACGAAATTAACGTGTCAGACATTTTGATATTTATGCTAATTTTAGAAATTATAAAATCATAATTGACTATGTCAATATAAATATGAAGAATTTTAATGTATCAAAAACTATTTCCGTGAAGGCAATATTTTATAGCATCACATATATTAAAACATTATTGTTATTATTAAAATATATATAATCCTACTATTATTTAAACTGGAATTAATCGTAATTCAGTAAATTCAATTTTTTATAATTATATAATAAAAATAGTTTTTAATTATTTCTAAAACCTTCATCTAACCGAAATGAAAAAAAAAATACATATGGTTGGAGAGCATATTATTTTACTCAAAACAGATAAATAAGTAACTAAAAGACATTTACTTCTTTCTTATGATTTTTCCTTAAAATAACTAGGTTCTCGTCCTGCGGCACGCGCACTTCAATTTTTTTTTGTTTCAAACAATTAGAAATGAAGCTGTTATAACTTAAAATTATACTTTAGATTTTTAATTGATAAATAAAGAGAACAAATGATGAAAGAATGATAGGTTTTGATATAACGAAAGAATGATTTTTTGGTAAAGAATTTTTTTAGGTTTTCTACTTCTCCTTGTTGTAAGTTTGTGTTTTTAGTAATCCTTAAAATTTGATTTCATATATAAGGTTCTTAAAAACAACCATTGATATTAGTAATAGTTTATTTTCAAAGTGTAATAGATGTATTGTTTCATTACTTGATTGAAAGTTCCTTATTTATATATATTCAAATAATATAAAGTTTTAGGTATTCACTATTTAGTGTAGCTCTGTTAATCTTTAACATTTTATTGTTTTGGTTTATTTTTATCATTGGCTATAACTTTGTAAGAGTATTTTTATAGTTGAGAGTTGTTAAAGATAAAAATTGTCTACTATATTGATTTTAAGTCTCCTAAAAGATTAATTAATTATATGTATAAGTATTATATTTAATATCTTAGTAATGTGTAGATATAAAAGAAGCTATCATATGCATTTTAGTTAACTTAAAATTTAAGAAAAGAATGATTAGTACTCTTAACTATTATATTTATTTCTGTAAAATATTATTTAACTTTTAGAAAGTTGCAAAATAAATTCAAAGAATGAGTAATAAGTCTGTAGTTTCTATTTCTGATTTTTTATATTAATTTGGTTCCATAACATAACATGCCCTCTTTGGTAGAATTCATTGAGTTAATAGAACTGAGTTTTTTTGTTGGTATATGTGAACTTTTATGAAACTAGTCAGTACTCCTATTGTTTTAATTGTTCGTTTAATATTTTATAATAATATTGTCTAGTAAATTTTTATATGTAGTAATTATTTTTGAAATAGTGAGGAACTGAGGATAACCAATGCAAGATATGACGATTAAATTTCATATCAGTTAATCACATATTCAAAATGAGTGATTAAAAGTGTGAAACTTGACATACCTTTGTGGAGGTAATGAATAATTTTGGTTTCTGATCAATTTCTATTATAATTTTGTTTGACTTGTTGGATGTTCACTTTCTAATAAGTTAGCATTGATATTGATTTCATTTTAACAAATCTTATCTTGAGACTAACATATATAGCTATATTTTTAATTAATTTTTTATTTGATCTTTTAGAAGCTATGATTTTATAAATAATAATGATTATTCGATTCTTTTACAATGTACATTTTAAATTTTGGTTTGAAATTTTCGTTTTAAAATTGACCTAAGTATAAAGATATAGAAAATATTATGACTTTAAAAACAAAAATTGTAAAATAATTTATTTCATTTTACTAAAATAAAAGATAATTAGATATTGTGTATTATTTTTACTTTCCTAGTATAAAAACAATTATAATTTGATGGGAAAAAAATACAATTTGAAAATACTTAAATAACTATATAAACAGATAATAGATACAAACTTTGTTTATTTAAGACGCTAACAACTGAAACATATAGATTCTTTTGCACATTTTATAAGTATATCACATATGTGAAAAAAGTATATCTCACATATTTACCACATTCTCAGAGTGTTGCAAACATAAATATATATAAAAAACAAAAATCTTAAATTCATATATTGTTGCAGTCAAAATCTCTTAATGTTTTTCTTTCTCTTCAGCCAGAAAAGAAATCAAAAAAAGGAAAAAATAGAGTTCGGTCCTTGTGACACCTCAGATGTCCAAGCACAGCCTTCCACTGATCAAATGCTCTTTCTTAGGTAAATTTCATGTTCGAAATTGCGCTAGGCGTAACGTGTGCGGTTGGGTGACGCCTAGCGCCGAATCAATTAATCGGGAAATATACGGGGATTTCTTTTAGGGTATTTTTATAGTGCAACGTATATAAATAATATATTGCTAAGTTTTGCAAGAAAAGCTTGTTGGTGTAGTGGCTTCGTGTTCTACTTTAACATGTCCCAACCCAGGTTCGACGAGCAGTGAGTACCAAAGTTTTAAATTTTCGGGATTTTCATTAATGAGAGGCAATTTCGATATTCACCAGTCATCTTCTTCCTCTTAGGATTTTTTCTGCAAAACTAAACACGACGGCTGCTGAATTTTTTTCTTGATTTTCTATCATTTTCTTGCCTTTTCTTGTTGTTTTAGTCATTAAATCATAGATCCAATGTAGGATATTTGATTTATGGATCAAAATGAACAAATACTGGAGCTTTTCATAACATCCGATTTTTTAATCCGATTTGACTGAATTCGCTACGGTTGAGAGCCGGCTAACGCTTATCCGCCGCGTTCTCGGGTCAAATCTCCGCGTTTTAGAACATTAAATGTTACAAATCGGTGGTCCTCTAGATGGATTATTCAACTATGAAAACTTTTTTCTTAAATTTTGGCGCCTCGTCCTTTACCCAACCACCCGCTTGTCTGATCCTTTTTCTTTTGGAATGACGTCACTTATCTTCATGTTCTTTTTTGCTCAAAAAAATCTTCATGTTCTTCTTACCATAACTCTTGTCTTTTACAACCACTGCGTCTGGCTCTGCCTCTGCCACAGTCTCAACCAACATTGCTGCAACAAATAAATATTTTTATTAGAACAATCACTCTGCGAATATAAATCTCATACAAACAAATAATTGTGACATGAACAAAACTGGCCAACAAATCACCTACACTGCACTTAAAAATTCAACCTTCACAGATTGTTCATAAGAATAATGCTAATGAGAAAACCAAATAGATAAAAACTTAATCGAAGTTGTAAAACCCACAAATAAACGTTCAGACAGAGAAATAAAAACTCAACTCACGAGTAATGAAGATGCATTCTTTACGTCAAAAAAGCCCTAAAAATCACTTAATTTAGATGACACCTTTGATGATAGAGAGCGGAAGCTTAGTAACTAGCGATTTGATAATGAACTGATAAATCCTTGAACTGTTGATCCTCTCAACTCGAACAAGAAGGTCTTTTGAATTGTTGATACTCTCAACAAGGCAAAATAAGTTTAGAGTACTCCTCTAAGTGCTTAGAAAGCTCTTGACTGCAATTACAAGTTTTTATAAATTGATAATAAGGTTCAAGAATACAACGATGCTAACTAGCTATTTAAAAGGAAGAAAAGAAGATTCTACGTAATCTATAGTTCTAATCTATACATCATTAATAATTATCTATACGAATAAAACAAGTTATATTTTTAAAAGGAATGTCTCTTTACACGCAAGGCCCGTCGATGACGAAGGCCCATACTCTCGATGTTGCGCTACATCAGTCCCTCCGGGTGAGAAAGGATTCGCCCACGAATCCTGCTCGTCAAATGCTTGCCATGTGAAGAAGGTGTATGTCTGTTGTAGTTGCATGGTCTAGGAGTAGATATACACTAACACTTACAATCTTTCCTATCCTTTTGCACTTTAGTTTGTTGGAAGCATGAGCTGTCACTAGGAACTCCTGAAGTTTGCAATAAAGGAGACACATGATCAGTTTATTTGTGTCAGACCACACCAGATCTGTAGACTCAAACGGAACCACACAAGCTCTTAACACCAGATGCATTTTTGATGTGGACAGTAGAAGCTTTGCTTGTTAATCCATCAAGCCTATGAATTACAAAGCAACGGATGCGGGGAAGATCACAATCTATTGGCCCCATGTCTTCATCATAAAAACCCAAAGTTGAATCACCATAAAGTGCCACATAAAATATTCCCTGAATCTGGTTCACTACACGCCATGTAAATCCCACTCTTCTCAAAGGAAATTTGTTGCAGTCGTGTTGCATCACATCTCCCATAGCAAAAACAACTAACCAAATGGTTGCTTGATGCGCAAGTACTGTAACTCCTACAGACATGTGCTGCTGATGTGACTTGTACCTCACGTGTCTGCAAAAAATATATCCTATTAGTTTCTTAGAAGCTCTACAGTACCACGTAATTGACAAGGACGATAAGGCCATGACGGAAACGGTGGTAAGAGGATCGAGAGTAAGCCCACAAGTTGTGGTAGCCAATGGTGCCCAGAAGAACTGAAACTCCTCTTTACCAGAGAAATCAAAAGCCATAAAAGAATCATAATGATGCGTCCACAGCCAAGAAGACAAGAGTTTCTCTTGAAATTCTGGACGGGAGTTTGCTTCTCTAGTAAAGATGGTAACACTCTCGGCACAATAACTGAAAACAGAGCTTGTTGTCTCTTTGTAATCAACTTTGTTATGAATAGATGAGAGCTTTTTTACCCCAATACTGCTCATACTCCACATCTCATTATGACTTGCCGCATATAGACTAAATCCAAAAGTAGCAGGAGAAAGGATACGACAAAAAACTTCATCTATAAACGTTCCACCTTCGTCCACAAAATGCTTCAAAGCACGAGAGAAAAAATTGTTGTATTGAGTCCATCGTCTTTAATGTTCTTGTTGATAATCTCTGAAATCATAAGCAACTGATTTGCAGATACTTGATTGGTGCCAAGCAGTAATGTTTGTGCTGGTAAAGAAAAACAGAGTTCTTCCTGCAATTTTTGCTTCCGAGAATGTATCAGCCTCTCAAATTCAAATTCTTTAGGAATGCATATTGCCAGTACTTGGTCAGATGCAGCCTCCGCATTTAAATCTGAATTCAAAATTTCACATATCCCCTTCTTAGATTCATTTTTACTGAATGATAAGCGATGGCAGAGGACTGAAAAACCACGAGGAACGAGAGCTGTTCGACAACTACATGGCTGTCTCATGCCAATGTCTTTACGGAACCTCGATAGACATGGAACTTTGCGGAGCACGTCTGTTAAAACTACAGAAAAACAGAGAATGGGGCTTCCATTTCCTGCCATGGGGAAGAAAGCAATTAACCCTTGAGATTCCTTTTACAGCTACGGTTATTATCAATGACAATCACAATGTTTTGTTGCTTCCTGTGAGATGCAGCCTGATGTAAATATTGAAGAATCACATATGTGCCTTGATCATCGTAGAAATCATAGCGCCTAGATTGTCCAACCCATCCTTTTGAAAGAGGCGCAGAATATGGCATTAAAGTTACCATTATGACCCATAGAGATGCACACAAGGTTTTACTTCTAAACTTCTGGAGTTCGAAAGCAATGTAGACCATATTCCCCATAACAAAGCGGCCTAAATGATGAACTATATTGTGTAAATGCTTTGGGAAGCATCTCTTTATAGAAAGGAACATCTTTCTTTTCTTTTCTTCCGTATGAGAAGCTAATAGCGGTTGATAGCCACCAATATCCACAAAGTTGACCTGAACGCTTTGAACAGTTGGACTAACCTCGTTCATGCAAGCAACACCGGTTATCTCTGGGAAAAGGATTAGACATGAAACATGCCATTGAAAGACACATGATTCTTGCTCCCTCTCTAGAAAAGAAGACGTATCTTTCTGAAGTTGTTTTGATTTCAGTTCTGAGGCCTCAGCTTGTATAAACATTGCAAATTGTACCAGATACTGACTCTTGGAGAGTACGATCTTCTTCGTTGACAGCCCAATCTGATGAACAAAGTGTACAAACTCTGCTTGGAGGTCACCATTCTGTGTTTGTAGACTTTGTTTGTTTTCATGAGGAATAAAACATAACTGGTTCAAACCTCCAAACCTAACTTTCTGAAAAAGAGGAAAATGATTGTCGACAAAACCCAGAGCAGAATCACAGTCTTTGAATCCTTTTATTCTGCCTTGATCATGAGATGGAGTTCTTATTAGCACTGCTTCTACTAAAGAACAACTCAGCAGCTCTGGTTCCCAAGTGGCCACATTGCAGTCTCTAACTTCGAGAATTTTTATGATATGGAGGATGACTATATAAAACCAAACATGAATCAGTTTCTAATGATAATTCACATACTTGACAATTTGAAAAAGTGATTGGAATGAAAGACTATCACTGGTATCCTTTGGAGCTCATAGCTTCATACTTTGACACAACATAAGAAATTGAGTTACCTTTCAGATATATGTGGTTTGAATCATTCTGGGTTGTATATCGAAAGTTATCACCAATTTAGTGGAGATATATCAATTCGACTGCGAAGAAGGAAACACCCATTACAACCAGCACCGTCGCGAGTTTCGACTCTCCCTGTGAACCCCCAATGCCCGACCTGTCAAATTGATGCCTCATGGGTTGATAATGGCACGGTTAGTGGGCTAGGGTGGTTCTACAAGGATCAAATGGGAGTTGAAAGATTTGGTTTACAAGGATGCCGGAAGAGCTTATCAGCTCTCCATGCAGAGATGGAAGGACTCATATGGGCCTTATTTTGTCTACGAGAAGTACAATGTACAGTGATCCATATGAAGACGGACTGCTCCGACCTGGTGGATATGATTGCCAACCCGACTGATTGGCCGGCCTTTGCCTCCGAACTAGCCTCGTTCCGTCTTCTACGAGCCGGCTTCCAGGAATTCAGCATCGCCCATATACCCAGGGCTAGGAATGTGCGTGCAGACTCTCTCGCAAAGGAGGCGAGAAACATCGGTGTTCTTTTTTCCCATATAAATCAGATCCAGCCGGACAAAGCGCTTATTAAGAACGCCTCAAGACCGGCTACCACTTGATCTAATAAGTTGGGAGCTGACAAAAAAAAAAGAGTGAGTCTTTATAATTAACTGAAACAAATATTTCTTGGGGTTATTTGTGAAATAACCAAAAAATAAAAGAAAATTAGTTTTGTAGAGAGAGGATAGAGAGAGATAGGAAGAGAAAAGAGGAGAGAGGGTGTGAAATTAGTTAGTTAGTTAATTTTGAATTTTTGTTTGGTTATTGGGTGCAAATTCCCATATTTCTTTAGGCTCCCGTTTTTTCCTCTATCAGATATCAGGAAAATACATTATCCCAACGCCAACATCAACAAACCAAAGTTATTGTAAAATCGTAATGCACTTAAACGTAGACCCCAAACCTAGGTTTGAGCGCACTTCCTATTATAGATCTAAATTATTTCACATTATAATTTTGCTACACATTATAGTTAGAGTAATTAGGCCGTATATACACCGTTCTCACCGAAATTAACTCTATGACACCCTACCGTTTCCTTTTTTTTTAATACCACTATACCCCTACAATTTCACCCCCCCCTAATCGATTTTACTGTTCACGATGTCAGAAGATATATACAGATCAGAGTATTATACGATGTGTATCCAATTGTTCATGTATCTTGAAAAGCTAACTAGTAAAAATATTAAAATATTGTCAGTAAAAAGACAGAGAAGGACAATCTGAAATCCCTATTTTACATGAACCGTTTCATTCCGACAGTTTCTAAAGAGATCTAAACCCCTTTTCATTGTCTTTAAATTCAGTTTATGTCTCTTATGTCTTTAGAGAAACCACAATCTTAGATTTCGGAGAGCGAGACCATGGAACTTACCCAACTACCGGAGCGGATGTTTGCAGCCGGCGAAGAACCCATTGGAGAGAGAGTTAACAGTTATCACAAACCGAAGAGGATCGAATCCATACTAGATTCCTTAGAGCCGAACGAGGTGGAATTCATGCGGAACACGCCGTTTGGGAAAATCATTTCACAAGCGGAGAACCCTTCATTTTCCGGAAGCTTTGGCCAGTACGTCATTGTGCGCATGCTCCGAGTGAAGAAGAAGTATGAGTTATGGTTTCTATTCGCCGGGAAGCCGATTAGGATGTCGTTGCACGAGTTCGCTCATGTCACAGGCCTCAATTGCAGAAAGCTTCCGAAGAAAAACATCAAAAGGAAGAAGAATCCAATCAACGAGAAGCTATATTGGGGGGAACTGTTTGGCTCTCTTAAATTCTGCACTGTGGACACCGCTATTGAGATGCTGAAGAAGAAGAAAGTCAAGGACCGAGAGATGCGGTTGAAGTATGCATGTTTGGCGTTCACTGCTTCTGTTCTTCTTCCTACTTCTCACTCTCCTCGGATTATCTCTGAGCACGTGGAAATGATTCGTGATTTTGATGAATTCCTTAAATATCCGTGGGGGAGGGTCTCTTTTGAGATGCTTGTTACTGGAATCAAAAAGAAAGATGAGCTCTCTCTAGCCCAGCCCAGCGTTGCGTTGCCTGGTTTTGTGGATGCGATCCAACTCGTTTTCATAGCGGCTGTTCCACAGATAAAGGAGGTCGTCACACCCCCGGAGCCTGTTGTTGTGATCGATTCCGACACCGATTCAGACTTCGAGGACAGCGATTCCGAAGTAGCGCCGCCTTGCGTGACGGAGCCCCCCATTTCCCCCCCCCCCCCCGCGAGCTCACGATACTGTGTCAATCCCGCGCATGTAAGAGACATGGATGAAGAATGCAGGGTAAGACGTTTGACCACTAGTTACGCGTTAACATTAAGTATATCTGCAAACCTTTAGTAATAGCTGCTAAGGTTTAGATAGGATAGCCACAAGTAAAGCAACTCCTGGCTGATAACTAAATTTCTTAACTGCTAAGTCATCTAGTTACGTGTTAACACAATGTATTTTATGCACACATTCAGTAACAACTGATAAGTTTATAAATGATACCTGCTAAGTCAAAACGTCCTCTTGTATGATAACTAAGTTCTTAACAGCTAGGTAGTCTAGTTACGTGTTCTTCCAAATCATTAACTGTTACTACGTGTGGTTGTAGGTGAAAGTGACATCCATGGTTATGGACGCAACGCACACACCAGAAGAACTGACGTGGGAAGACGATGTCGATGACGCACCAGTTAATCCCACTCTCAATTGGGTCAGCAGAAGAATCTGTAGAAGAGTCGGTCACATCAGTATTTCCTATTGAAACGTTGAGCCCAGCCATCATCCCGCCTAATGCCTCCTTTCCACCCATAGCTTCATCTTCTGCTTCGCATACACCAGTCAGTAAGTGCTGGCTTGCCGTCATGATGCACTGCGCCAGCATTTCTTCCCAAAACGCAGCCCCATCTTGAGCAGGGACAGCAGAGGAGTTACCAGCACCAGGCTTCGCATAACCTATACTGGTAGATGTTGACCGGTAACGTTGTGTGTTGTCAGTAGTGATATCCCTGGAGGACCCGATCACAGTGTAGTTATCACGCCTCTGAAACAGATAGCGGGCAACGACTTCATTACCGATTGTAACCATCAGCCTAGTTGCTGGCAGCTCAATCCTGATTGACATGAAGAGCTCCACATCCCCATCCTCTTTAACATCAACTGGAGGGGGCGATAGATCTCCAGGCGCCTTCATCCACTCTGGAAATTCATAGGTCAGAGTAACAGCTGTTTCCACACCCACACTGTAGCGGGTTCTTACAAGATCCATGACACTTGCGTAAGTCTGGTTCTCGTGAACCATGATTTCGTATTTACGCTCTGTTGGATCTTCCAAGAACAGCCACCCACGTTGACCTACTTGCTCCCACACACCAACAACAAGCTTCACCAACTGGCCCATTAAGTAGGTTCTGCAATCATAGAAGCTATTAATTCTCTAACCAAATCTGACAGAATCATGTACATATCAATAAATTTTGGGACAGTGATGGAATTATAATAAAGATCAGGATAAATGTTATTAAATCCTACCGAACTACTACTCATTCAATCACGCTAACAAGTAAGAAATTTAATGCTCAATCACGTAAGGGGAAGAGAATTACCTCAAACAGAAGGGATAACGACTACTGTTAAAGAATCTTCGCAACCGCACAACTATTTCTCTAACAGGTTTCGTTCTCTCTCTATCAAGTCTGCTTTACATTTATGTTTCTCCCAAACTCCATTAAATAGACCAACGAGATTCTTATGAACTTGGGGGTCACCGCTAAATCCAGTCATTAGACGACCCTGGGAGATCTCCGGCGGACAATCCGTATTTCCGTTGGTAATCTGCAGAACGAAAAAAGAAACAAAAACCCATACCATTTTTGGCGGATGATAGCCCTAAATAGGTCAGAATAGTATCTGTTGTTTGTTCTTCTCAAGGTCACGCCGAATCCAGACCTGTCAACGTTTTTGCCTCGACTCTGCAGACTCTAGGGGTATTTTGGAGAAATCGCATGCGAAATGGTATGGGCCCAAGTAGTTTTCGTTGCAATGTGGTAGTTTCCCAATTTCTTCATGGATTGGGTATATTGGCCCAAATGACTCTTATAGTTATAGTAGGAAATGCAAATGAAAATAAATTTAAATATGCATTTAAATAAATCTAATGGATTTTTCTCTAAAACAGGAAAAATTATCATTTTTGTTGTAATAATATCTTCTTAAGAAAAATGTAATATAACTGTTTAGAAAAATATGTACTGTATTTACAACATCCAATCATCGTTTTACCGTTTGATGGGATTTTTCACCACATTGCAATCTTGTGTACGTTGTGTTGGATTCAACTCGGGGTCTAAACAAAGAAAGAAAAGTTGCCGTGGTTGCAGATGGTGCTAATCTACTGCATGAGTGTTGAGTTCTGATTATAACTTCCCAGTCAAATGTGTAAATCCCATTAAACTATATAATTTCAAGCAATAAAAATGAATCATTTCTCATAATTTGAAGTGCCATGCTCTTGGTCTTAACGAGGTCGTGGTAGCCTCAACTGTATCAAATTATGCTCTTTGTCACAAAATTATCACATCAAGTGGATACATAGTTTCAACTTGTCAAAGGAAAGCTTTTTCTTTCACAGCAAACACGTTTTCCATCTTTCCTAGTTAAAACTCGACGACGCCGTTTTCCTTCCCCTCCTTAATACCACTATGTCACAGACGCTAGCCAATAAGACGAAAGCACGCAGATCGATAATAGAAACCGTCGATTAAACAACAATCCAACGGTCGTTATCTTATCTACCACACACGCTGGCCAAAATTGAAAAATCACGCGGATCGATACTCACAACCGTAGGTTAAAAACACAATCCAACGGATCATATCCTCCGCGAGAAATAAAAAACAAGAAAACACAAAGATGTATGTTCCCTATATAAACCTCTCATCATCATCTCAGATCTACACATCTAAAACACACACAAAGCGAATCTCAATTTTAAAAAACTTTCCGAGAAAAAAAATGTCTGGGCGAGGAAAGGGAGGAAAGGGTTTGGGAAAGGGAGGAGCCAAGAGGCACAGGAAGGTTCTCCGCGACAACATCCAGGGGATCACGAAGCCGGCGATTCGCCGTTTAGCTAGAAGAGGTGGCGTCAAGCGTATCAGCGGCTTGATCTACGAGGAGACTCGCGGTGTTCTCAAGATCTTTCTCGAGAATGTGATCCGTGACGCTGTTACTTACACTGAGCACGCTCGTAGGAAGACGGTGACGGCGATGGATGTTGTCTACGCGTTGAAGAGGCAGGGACGGACTTTGTATGGATTCGGCGGTTGAGGGGATGATGAGATTGGCGTTTGTAAATCGCGTTTGGTCTTTAGGGTTTGTTTGATTTCTATTAAGCTGCTTTTAGGGTTTCGTTTTAGAATGTTTCACTGGTTTGAATTTAATGAAACGCTTCTTTTTATCTATTTGCTTCTGCAAATTTATCGGTGTTAAAGCTGAATCTTCGTGTTAGTCAAGAACAAATTAAACAACTTCGCATCTATTAACCGGTATTGTGGTTTAATTGGCTATTGTATCTCCGATTGGATTCTTGGTTTTGAAATCACTTCTTTATTCATTCGTAAACTGAACGAAACATTGCTCATTGTATATAACCTGTGACAATTTGTTCGAAGTTTAATTTAATACACTTTATATGAACGCTGAAAATTGGAGGCTCAATTGCTAACTACAAACCTCTTTATAGTGTTGTCCAAAAATAAAAAATGAAAATAAAACGTCTGTATAGTATCTTTTTGAGCTTCAATTTATATGGGTTGGGCTTCAACTTAAATGGGCCTAGATAATGATACGACGTCGTTTTTACTAATCACTAGTTTCCCGAGACGGAACTTCCCCTCGAACTTCGCACGTGCCGAAAAACACTCACACGTATAACGCCAGTCACCACCGTTTATTACCAAACAAGTAAGCCAAGAAAACACACATCTGTTCCGTCTCATCAGATCTGTCGGTCGGGGGGGTCAAAACCAGATCGGGCACCACTCGACGAACGATCAAATCACGATGGCGGCAGCGAGGCAATTACGCTTGCTCCAATCACAACCGGAGAACAAGGTATGCGTCGACTGCTCCCAGAAGAATCCCCAATGGGCGTCGGTCTCCTACGGCATCTTCATGTGCCTTGAATGCTCAGGCAAGCACCGAGGCCTAGGCGTCCACATCTCCTTCGTCAGATCCGTGACCATGGACTCGTGGTCCGAGATCCAGATCAAGAAAATGGACGCGGGAGGGAACGAGAAGCTCAACAAGTTCCTCGCTCTCTACGGGATCTCCAAGGAGACGGACATCGTCGCGAAGTACAATTCGAACGCCGCGTCGGTGTATAGGGATCGGATCCAGGCGTTGGCGGAAGGGAGGCAGTGGAGGGACCCACCGGTTGTTAAGGAGAGTGTTAGTAAGAAGCCTCCGTTGTCGGCTTCGGGGAAAGGGGGGAACAATGGGGGGTGGGATGATTGGGAGGGTGACGATTCGTTTAGATCGGCGAGCGATATGAGGAGGAACCAGTCGGCGGGTGATTTTAGGGGGTCGGGAGGGCGTGGTGTGGGGCCGGCGAAGTCGAAGTCGTCGGAGGATATTTACTCGAGGTCGCAGCTTGAGGCGTCTGCTGCGAATAAGGAGAGTTTTTTCGCGAAGAGGATGGCGGAGAATGAGAGTAAGCCTGAGGGGCTTCCTCCTTCGCAAGGAGGGAAGTATGTGGGGTTTGGATCGAGTCCTGGTCCTGCTCCGAGAGGCAATCATCAGGGTGGTGGTGGTGGTGGTGGTGGTGATGTTTTCTCTGTCATGTCTGAGGTAAAGTTTGGTGCTTTTGATAGTGATCAGATTAGATGTTGAGTTGACTGATGTGTTCTCTGTTGTGTATAAGGTAAAGTTTGATGCTTTTGATAGTGATCAGATTAGATTAGATGTTGAGCTTAGTGACGTTTTTATATTTGATGTTTTTGATAGTGATCAGATGAGATTAGATTAGGTGTTAAGTTGCGTGACTTTTTCTCTTTCACGTACGAGGTAAAGCTTGGTGCTTTTGGTAGTGATCAGATTAGATTAGATGTTTAGTTGAGTGACTTTTTCTCTGTCGTCCACGTCTAGGTGTAAAGCTTGATGCTTTTGATGGTGATCAGATTAGATTAGATGTTGAGTTGAGTGATTTGATTGATCTCTGTTTATTTGATTGTGTTCATTATATTACTCTTCTATGCAAACTAGGGGTTCGGAAGATTGTCTCTTGTTGCTGCATCTGCTGCCAATGTTGTTCAGACTGGAACCATGGAGTTCACTTCCAAGGTATATCTTTTATCATTCTGTTCTGTGCTTGTGCTTGATTGGACTACGTTGTAGCTAATCCCAACCCTTGAAAACCACATTTGATTCAAAGTCAAGACACACTTCTTTGTAGCAGATCTGTTATCTCCTTTCTCATTTCCATGTTTGGTATCTAACTATGTTTCCAGTTTCGACAATGTTATGTAACACAACACTAATGTCTTGTTTAGCTGCGACAATCGTCTAGTCAGATCAACTAAAATTCTGATTAGGGCGTAATGATGGATGCTCTCTAGGTCTCTATGCATTAATCTTGGTGAGGGAAGTTAAGTTTTAATATGAGAAGCTTCTGTTCATTGCAGGTCAAAGAAGGTGGCTTAGATCAGACGGTGAGTGAAACAGTTAATGTTGTTGCGAATAAGACAACCGAGATAGGACAGAGGACATGGGGGATCATGAAAGGAGTAATGGCAATTGCTTCACAAAAGGTTGAAGAGTTCACCAAAGAAGAAGCATCAACCTGGAACCAACAGAATAAAAACGAGGGCAACGGTTACTACCAGAACAAAGCAGCAACGAATTCATCTTTTGGAGGATCACATTCATCATCAAGTTATCAAAACAATAACCGTAACTCGAGTTCTTGGGATGACTGGGGAGAGGAGAACAATACCAAAAAGGAAACGGCACCAAAAGTGTCACAAAGTGGTAACCACAACAGTTACGGTAACTCGAGTTCTTGGGATGACTGGGGAGAAGAGAAGAACAGTACCAAAAAGGAAGCAGCACCAAAGGTGTCGACTTCTAATGATGATGATGGTGGTTGGGCTGGTTGGGATGATAATGATGGTAAAGATGATGATGATGGCTATTATCAGAGTGCTGTAGGAGATAAGAAACCTGTAGGTCACAATGGGAAGTCAGACACTGCTTGGACCGGTGGAGGTTTTCTCTAACGGTAAGCACTAATCAAGTAAACAAACTAATCAAACCTATTAGTATTACTACAATTGTTAAAAACACTGACCTTTAAATCCACAGGTGTTTCAGGATAAATGGTGAATGGAGTTGTACACTTAAGGACAAAGCAAAAGCCTTGTGGTCTTCTTGCTCTGTCCCAAGAGATAGAGCAGAGAGTGTGGTCTTCTCAACCATTTTCACATTATCGATTGCTTGGAGTTACATGAACTAATGATCGTGTCATTATTTGTTTCTTCTACAATATAGTTTCTTTATATCGTCATTATATTTGTACAAGCATTATAGAGGGCTGCTTACTATAACCTATGCAGGTTTCAGTCTTCAGCTCTTTTTTTTTTGAGGTTCGAACTTTTTTTCTTTTTTGAAAATCTGTAATGACCACAAAAACATTTTCCCCTTTCTATTATTCTTTCTCAATCACAGATATTTGATATTTTACCATGACAGATGTTTCTATAATAAATTTAAATGTTTTATCAATATTTACATTTACTATTTTAATGGTTTTATTTTCACCACCTAAAATGTTTTATGAGTATTGTTCTATTTATATTATGTTTATCAACTCAAAACTATAGAAACAACAATAAACTTTTTTATCAAAGATAAAAAGAACCTTGCAACTATCTATAGTGAGATGAATTACTCGGTCATTATGCCACAAATAAACAGAAAAGGTGTTTTTCTTCTAAACTCTTAAATTTTATCTAGACTTTTAAAACGTTCATTCCATACCGGACCAGACGAAATGAGGTTATATAAAATCTCATTTTGAGAAGTGGTTACTAGCTGCATCAAAAACTAAATGGCAAGCTTTCATAAAAAAACGAGAGTTCTAGTCAAGATTTATAGTATGGTCGCCTAAATTTAAATGTAATAATATTCCTGAGTTTGTATGTTAATTATTGCTGCAAATGAAATCAGAGAGATTACATAACAAGGTTATAACGAGGATTGGACATAACCCCAAATCCACGAGAAAGTCTATGTTAACAATATTTATAGTGGGCCTTCCGTTAAAGGGCTTCTCCTTCTTCTTCCTCCCAAAGGCCCATTGTCCGTACAACGACGGCGGATACAGCGACCACAATAGCTGCGAAAACCGGCGGCACAACGAGGTCAATCTTCGACCTCCGGAACAGATTCGCCGGCAAACAAAAAACCTCCGTGGGAATATCCAACGGCACCAGAACAGCTGCGTCGGAGCCGCACCGGCGAGAGAACTCCACCGAAGAAGACGACGGGTAAATCGACGACACGAACGCGAACTCCGGTGCTAGAGAGATGATCGCGACGGTGATCGTCAGAAACGCCGTCCAAGTAGCGCCGTAGAGGAAAATCGGAATCCGCCAGCGGAACCGGTGAGTCAGGGACGAGAATAGACGGCGAATCATCGAAAGGTTGCTTCTTAATTAAAGCATAATCGTCTCTCTATTGATTTTTATAGCTAGAACAGTTCAGCCATGGAGATGGAGTAGCTTTGGTGAAGAAGATAAGTAGAGAGAGAGAGGTTAACCAAATCTCACCTGCTCTCTTTGGATATTTCTAACGACGTATGCGGAAAATCTTAAACGACCAAGTTTATCGCCGTTTTGGTTACCGCTTGAAGTTGTTATTTACCGTTACTTATTTCGTTTGTTTAGGGAAAAAAAAAAGATTTTAAGATTCTGACAATGTGTATGATTTATTAACTAAATTTGCTTCAAATAAGACGAGACCAATTTAAATAACAAAGTCTCCATTGAGTTATTTCACAAAGATGAAACTTAAATTACAAAAAAAGAAAAAAAAAAACAAGAACCAAACTTCAACAAAAGTCTTCACAATAGTGTTTAGTATTTGAACATGGCGCAAAGGAAAAAAACTGTCAAACTGAAACACACACAAACGTGATTTGATTATTTATTAGACAAAAGAGAGGGAGGTAAGCTCATGGATGTGCTTTGGTAATAAGCCAGCCAATGAGCTATCTTCAAGAAGATGCTGCAACTATAGGCAGCTGAGTAACCCAATCAAATTTCTCGCGGCTGTGTTTGCGAGCAGATTGCTTCTTGTCCTTGCCACTACGAGAGGAAGAGTTCTTCTGACCTTTCTTTCCGGTCTTCTTGTGGTTGTCTTTGCTCTTGGACTTCTGCTGCTGCTTCTTGTTTCGTGTGTGCGAGGCTATGGAGGGAGGAGGATCGTACACGTCATCCGCCCATGAAACACTAGACTTCTTCAGTGTCAAGCCGTGCTTCTCCCGGCTGCCTTTTATGGCTGGGATGAGAACAACTGGTGTCTGTTGAGTAGTAAACAAAAAAGTGAGAAAGAGAGATAATTAGAAAAATACATAGCCTTTGTTTGAGAAAGATGACAAGAATTGAAATGACACATCTCAAACGAAAGTCCAAACTCCAGAAACAGTGTTTTTCCTGAATCAAATGTATTCTCCTTTGTTTGGACTTTATATGGAGAGACATTTGTAGACAACAAGTTATAACCAGACAACAAGTCTTGCATACAACAAGTAATAAGGCACAAACCCAATAGGCCAGAGAAAATTAAATCTGTGAATATGAATAATTGTCACAAAAAAAAAAGAAAATTAACTTACACTAGTAACATTCTCATCCTTGTCTTCATCATCTGAGGACATGGGAGGTAAAGAACATAAAGTGGATTTGCCTAAATCCTCGGTAACTGATCCTTCATTCTCAGTTTGGTTTATATAACCAGTTTCATCTCCATCAGACTCCTGAGACTCATCACATCCAGCTTGAGAGGAATGCTTGGAGCCACTAGAGCATTGCGTGGGAGGACTCGAAGTGGAGATGTCAAAGTCTGCATCTTTAAAATCCAACTTCCCACAAACAGAGCTCATATTCCAACTAAAAGCAAACAAAGTCCAAAGTTAATTATCACAAAATAAATGATTTTCACATCATAAAACGAAAACAGAGACTTAAAGTTCATACCTTTGTGGGGGTTGTAACTTGCGAATCAAGCAACGCCAAAAAAAGTGAAAAAACACCAAAGATCGAGCTAGGAAAATTTCACGGGACAAGACTGAGGAAGAGGGAGAGAAGAAAAGGGTCAAGAAGGAGATGGGGAACGTTAACTAAGATTACCACGCCAATCAGACTTTTCAAGAGGTTTAAGACGATGCGAAGACAAACCAGAATGATAAGGAGTCAACGAAGGTATCAAAAGTAGAAGGAGGAGAAGCTTAGTGGGCACCGAAGGCATTATTATCTTATGCTCTTCGAAACCCCTAGAACCCAACGGAAAAGCCCTAATTCTCTAATTTCGATTCGGAGATAAAAAAAAACAGAGATCTTCAGAAACTTTGATGCGGGAAGAGAGAGAGAGAGAGGGATGATTCTCCAAACGAGCCGTGAAACCCTAGATTCGAATCAGTGGAAACAAGAAAAATATCAAGGAGGGTTATATCCACAAGGAATCTGCGCGTGAGGATGAAGATAAAGAAATGAAGCTAGCTAATTTGAGAAGATGACGAAGAAGAAGATGAAAAAAAAGTAACGGTGACGCTTTAAATATCAACGGTCAGTGATGTGGCGGCCTACGTTAGATAAATCGTGACTGTACACGTGTTCTTTGACTTAGTCTTTTCTTTGTTGGGCCTTGATATTTTTATCATGGGTCTCGTTATTCTCTAATGGGCCGAGAATCATTTATTTTGTGGAAATAAATATCAGCAAACTCTACCTTATAAGCAGTATGTTAGGCCATATCCATCGTCAGCACAACCGTTAAAGATGCTCTTAGGTTGATCCAGCTTTGTGCCAAAAAAAAGGTTGATCCAGGATGACAGATTTTAGGAGGGTGGGGGGGGGGTGTTTCGGTTTACATTTGGGATGGTTTGGGTTTGGTTCATTTTGTTTGTATCAAATAAAACTTTAGTTTATGTACGGTTTGGTTTAGTTTGTTTAGTTCAACTGAGTTGACAATAATTTTTGTTTTAATTTAATTACTAAAATCTAATTTTGAAACATAAAACAAAATATCATTTGACACTAAATTATTAATTCTGTATATTTAAGCATAAAACCAAACATTACAATAAAAATATAGAAGATGTAATATAATAATTTATATTAGTATTTTTCAATCTAATATAAATATCATATATAGTTTTTCAGTTTTGATGATAGTGTATATAAGATTAAATTTTTTTTATTTTATTGTTAGTTGTGTTTCTTTTATTTATTTAGAAGTAAAATGTATAAATTATGTTTGATTATTTATTTGAGATGTTAAATATTTTAAATCTTAAAATATTATTAATATATTTAGCTAATGTAACTAAATAAACACTTCGTTTTTCCGGTAACCAAACTGAATTATTTAGATTATAAAAACTTTGATCAAATAGTTATGACATATACTTTGGTTTAGTTTGGATTTTGGATTTGGTTTGCCGGTTTCGTTTGGTTAGAGACCTGGGTTTTTTTTCTCCCACCTCATGCAAGGTGTCCCCAATCCCCATTATGTTTTGATCTACGGTATATATAATACTCTTAATAAATGTTTGATGTCGTGGCACATAGTAATGAATGGTGGGGATTATCTAGGACGTTTACCATCGGACGCCCTCGTTCCTTAGATTGGGTCTGCACACTTCCCGTTTACATCACTCCTTTTGTTTCGACGAGTTTTCAGCAATTTATACTTCTATTACTTTTCTTAGGTTTTGCTGATGCTTGTAGTTTCTTATACTTCGAAGTTTGAAGCGGAGGTTCCTGCACGCATGATCTATTTTGATGGTCCAGAACTAGGCGAGGTTGATAATAGGCATACGTACATCCTAATTCCTAAAAGGGCTGAACCTCTAGAGTGCGGTAGAATCAACTCTTTGCACTAATCACTAGGTGACAACACTTTGGTATGCTTGTAGTTCTTGATATTTGTCCTCGTTGATATGTATTGTTTACAGTGGCGATTAGTCTGAATGGAAGTTTAGTACCACGGTATTATGAGTCCCTAAAAGAAACCTTGACAAATAAATTTTCTCCTTACATCCATTATGCTTCATTCTTTTCTAATGATTTTTTTACTTCTACTATGATTAATTAATTATACTAACTATGATTTTTTTATGTTTTTTAAAGGCTTATCTTCTATGTTTTCGTTTTACTATGAATATACAACAGGAACTGGATTCGTAACATTGAGCAGCACCTAATGTCAATAAATTCTAGTGGGGAACAAGTCTGATATGGACGAAAGCAAAAGAGTATCTCTTCCTCTTCCTCTCCTCCATGTTTGGTATTTTTCCACGTGATTTTTCAAGACATCACTTTATGTCTCCTTTCTAGGCTGTATCAAAGCCCAAAGGGCAAGCTCTTGCAGATGAATATGGAATCAAAGTATTTTGAGACCCTGTGTCATGGCGCCGACTGTTGTTGTTGTTTTGGAATATACGTAAACGTTGATTCATTTCATTGGCTGATGTTGATGTGTTTCTCTTACAGAGTGCCAAGACGACGAATTTTGAAGTGGAGAATGTTTTCTTTTCAATTGCTAAAGCTATTTAATTAAAACTTGCAGATTATCTGTCTTATCATGCGGTACACTTAAGGCTCAATGAAATTTTACTCAGGATGATGTCTTGGAACATCAACTATTCTTACTATCTTTTAGAATAACTTATTACGGAAATGAAAAAAGTGTATTTTTGTTGTTCTTTAAAATCAGCATGATATGGTGCTTGTATCATTATTTCTCTAGTTTCGTACCAACTCTCTTAGTCTCTTATCGGATGTGACCGATTGACACATGTCCCATATCTATGTTTTTCAGAGCCATAACTAATTAATGACTGTTTGAAACTTCTTTTGGTATGTGATTGGATTTTATTTGCATGTCTCCAGATATATGTAATGGGTTCAACCTTTACTTTGTGTCACAGTGCATTTATTAAGTGATGCCTATTAGTAAAGCAAATCCAAATCTTTATTAGCATAGTGCACTTTCAAATAATATACTTTTTCTTTTTTAATATGTTTTATGAAAATGTAAATACTCAAATACAAAAAGACCCATTGGAATCTATATCTCTTTAAAAAGTTCGATGAAAATATGAATGAGCTTTTCTCATGATTAGTGTGCTACAACATAATATGTGAAGAATCTCTTGTGTGTCATGACTATTAATTTTTATCGAATATGATAATGCGTGTTTGTTATAGATAGGGGCAAAGAAGCATATATGTTAGTTAAATCTGATGAGGAAAGCACCGAAGAAATAAAGCTGCAAGTGGTGATAGGACTGATGTCTGAGTCGACTTACACCAATTTTTTTCTTTCAGACACACTCCAAACCATTTTTTTTCTTTCAGACACACTCCAAACTCCAAAGTAACGTTTCCACCAATCACCACCTACTTCGCTTAGATCTGTTCTCCGCATCTCAGAGCATCATTAACTCTAGTCTCTAGCAACCGATTTAGGGTGCTTAATTTTTTTACCTTTTATTTTATTTTTTTCTGATAAAAAAATTAAAAAAGAACCAATCGCGTACCGCCACATATCAATAGGATCCGCAACAAACCGCTACGTTTAAACAAGCTACAGAAATGCCGCCACTTAGATTTTTCTTGAGACCCACTCATTTGTTTAATAATTTTTTAAGCACTCTCCCCCTAGAGGTCGCCGTTAATGATGTCCTCAATGATGTCCTCGCACATCTTCGTCTAGCATCTCTCCTACTCAATTTTGAAATAATTTTTTTTCAATTACACTTTATTTTCATCAAAAATAGAAAAATAATTTATTCTGAAAATGAAGTATGGTATTAGTAACTCAAGTTTTTAATTAACACTTTACATTTTTACTCGTTGGGTTGGAATAAAATATAATTCCATTTTAAACGGATCCTCTTACAGAAACAAATTAAACGCAAAGAATATGATGAAAGTGATTCCACCAGAAACCGTGGCAAAATGGGAACAGTACATAGAGCCTAAAATATTGGCAACTATGCGCATATACGTCGAAACATATTCGATGAACAAAAATAAATTAGAAAATAACTAAATTAAGAAGCAAAAAATAAAAGCGGAGCCAATAATCACTCTACGGAACAGTATCGGTAAATCGTGACTCATTTATCATTTAGATAGTTTATACTTTATGTTGGAAAGAACTCAGATGCATCAGCAATCTCTCATGGAGTTAGGCTACCAAAGATATATCATAAATTATGAACTATAATAAAAATCTAGGGGATACTATTTCTTGTAACAATATTATCACTTATGCTATTTAAAAAATAAACTCGTGAAAACTTTTATATCACTAAATCTCTGCCAAAAATTCAGTACATAAATTTATGGATTAGAGGCCTAATTCATGTTATAAATTTGTTTATAAAATCATCAAAACTACGGTTCACAAAATGATGGTTGCAGTCTTGGAGACATTTGATCTAGTATAAAATATCATATACGTGAATTCAATGATAAATTAACCAGTTAGATTTTCTTTATCTTTAATTTAGTAAATAAAAAAAGATTATAAATTAAAGTATTATCGTTAATTGCACTTATGTCAACAATGCTTCTATGTTGATAGAATCAACACTGCATTTTTATGCGCAAATACATTATAAAAACATTATTTAACATATTGACATGAATAGTTAAGAACTAGTTGTTTACTTCCATAGATACATTGTTAGGATCAGGAAAATGAATAGAAGGAGAGAGTATTGATTAGGGGTGGGCAAAAAACCCAAACCGAACCGAACCGAACCAACCAAACCGAAGTTAAACCAAACCAAACCAAACCATGCTCTTTATGTAACCCAATTGATTCATGTTTTACTCAACCCGAACGGTTTGGTTTGGTTTGGGTTTAAACCGAACCAAACCAAACCGATAATCCAATATATATATAGTAAAAATATATATGATATATATATATCTATTAACATATTGTAAATTTTAGTTACAGTTTTGTTTTTCATTTTTTCATAACTTCCATATCTTTAAAAAAAATTATAAATATGATTCTATTATATATAAAATCATGTAGCATAAGTTTTTATATTCTCACTCTATCATTTATAAGTTGATTATTTTTTAATAAAAGTATAAAACTGATGCCTTCATATTTTATAACCAACCCAAACTACATCAAACCAAACTAGAGCATAATAATGTAAACCGAACTAAATCTAAACCAAACCGAATTAAACCGAGCCGAATTAAACCCAAACCGTACCTAAACCGAAGCTACTTTGGTTTTAATTGGTTTGAGTTTTATAAAAGCCAAATTACCCAAACCAAACCAAACCCAAACCAAACCCGAAATTAAACCGAAATGTCCACCCCTAGTATTGATACACCATGAGTAAATTATACAAGTGTATAATTTACTCATTCACATTCAAATGAATAGAACGAGAAAGTATTAATACACCTGACTCTGATATCATTTCAGTTAATAAACTCATTCACATTCAAATGTAAATTATACAAGTGTGCTGGCTTATATATATGACTCGATGTGGCTAACCAGAGGCCTTAACCGGACTAACTTATACCAAACTGTACAGATTCAATTGAACCGATCTATACACATAATATATACATAATACCATGCGTTCGAGTTCGATCAAACATAGGAATCCACAGTAAGAAAACTATTTTGTTTATTTAGTAAGGTAACGTGAACCAAATACATATTCTCATATTTGTATATCTTTAGTGCATCCTTTTTTGGTTCTAGCTAGTTGATAAGATATAGGAACCATAATTTTCAGAGTAATGACAACCTGCCCCTATATATATAACAAACAAACAAAATAACAACATTACACACATAGTTTTTTAGCAAAAGAAAACGTATAAGCTGGGGTGCGAAGCCAAATAACCAATGAGGGGGAGGGGAGGGGGGGGGGGGGTGCATCCATAATTGTTTCTTTTTTCCTTGTAGAATTAACATATTTAGTCACATATATTCTAGGTATATCCATAGTAATTTATAACTGGCACTCACAGAATTAGATAAAGTCCGAAAAAGATGTAAAACAAATCAAATTCATTTAGGATGAAAGACATAATTTTAGAAATAATATAATTAAAAACTTTAAAGCCTACTTATGTTTATAAAAAATTAACCATTAAAATTCAGAATTCAAAAATTGGCCATTAAAGAAAGAAAAATAAACTAAGCTCTGAAAATTACTTAATTATGTTTTGATAATCTGATGAAAATTTTAGTTATAATTATAGTTAAAACAAATCCATAATTGTTTCTTTTTTCCTTGTAGAATTAACATATTTGTCACATATATTTTAGGTATATCCATAGTAATTTATAACAGGTACTCACAGAATTAGATAAAGTCCGAAAGATGTAAAACAAATCAAATTCATTTTGGATGAAAGACATAATTTTAGAAATAATATAATTAAAAAATTTAAAGCCTACTTATGTTTATAAAAAATTAACCATTAAAATTCTGAATTCAAAAATTGGTCATTTAAGAAAGCAAAATAAACTAAGCTCTGAAAATTACTTAATTATGTTTTGATAATCTGATGAAAATTTAGTTATAATTATAGTTAAACATCATATGCAATCAAACTACAAAACTTAAAAGTAATTATTAATTTGATTTTAAAATACTTGAAAATGAACAAATAGAGCAGTGATGAACGATTAAACAATAAGTGAACATAAAAATCATGGTGTTATTTTAACAGATGCATTGTATTTCTTAATTTTGTATGATAATTTATTTAATATACTATTTAATATTTACTAATTTAATAAAATGCATCCGTTAAACTATTTTTTTGGTTTTGCCAATATAAGTTTTGGTAGAGTGAAGAATGTTCACATCACATCCATTAGATTTGGCCCTATATAAGGAGAGATAACCAACCAAAGGCAACCATAACACATCATTTAATTGAAACATACCTCCTCATATCTCCGTTACTACTACTTTAAGATTTAAATCAAAAGAGCTAAAGAGAAAGATTGTTGATTTTAAGTTATTATCTAAGATGGAGGAAGTAAAGAAGAGGGGCTGCATGGAGAAGGCAAGGCCATTCATTTCAGTTGTATTGTTGCAAGTAGGGCTAGCAGGAATGGACATTCTCTCAAAAGCCGTCCTGAACAAAGGCATGAGCAACTATGTCCTTGTTGTTTACCGCCACGCAGTTGCTACCCTGGTTATGGCCCCTTTCGCCTTCTATTTCGACAAGTACTCTCTACTTTCCCTTCTTTAGATCAACTTATTTGACAAACAAAATTCAGAGTTTGGTTTGTAGTTTCAAGACCATGATAGTAAAATATCATATAGTTTGATCTACATTTTTTTTGAAAGTTGTGTGTTTCGTTGGAAACTGAGTCTGCATTACTAAAGTTTTTACGTTTGTGTGTTTCCATGTTATGCTATCTATTGATAATTATAAGCGGAAAAGGCACACGCAAGTATAAAGTAACAACTGTGACCTCATTTAGCAAAACGGATTCTTTATTAAAATTCTGAAATATTTGTGATAGTTTTAAAATATTGTTTTAAAAAAAAACTATGTGGGTTGTGCATAGACTTATAGTGTGTTGAAAGCATGAAACTAGCTAAAAAGAAAGAATGAGGCTTGTGACGTAACTATACAATAAGAAGAGGTTGGTCATATGTTAAAAGACAAAACACTTGTAACGGTTTTATCTCTGATTTTGTGGCTTTTGTCACTCTCATGCAATGAATGTGAATATTTCACATTTCTTGTAGTGTTTCTCTTCAACGTGTATTGGTTAATCAACAAGTGGTTATGATTCAGTAATTATGATTGTACTTTGGTAAATTTGACACATATTAGAATAAGACTTTTTTGACAAACGATTCTCATATAAGCATGAGAGTCCATTGTTAAAAGAAAAGATAGTAATGATATGTATATTCTGTTAAAATGGTTGAGAATATTGTTTTATGCTTCATATAATTGTGCATTCTATTGTAACTTGCTGGTTATGATGTTTATGTTGAGAACATTGTCTTTATGGTCTTTTTCAAAAAAACATTGTCTTTATGGTATAAAATTAATTTCCAGCTTTCTAATGTATTTACTGGTTATGATGTAAAAACAGGAAGGTGAGACCAAAGATGACGTTGATGATATTCTTCAAGATAACACTTCTTGGTTTACTTGAGTAATATTTTTTTTTTTCATCTTCATTCCTCCCACAAATGTCTCTTCTTTTCGTAGTTGAATCTGAGCTATTTTTCCTTTCATGTATTTGTAATATAATAGGCCAGTGATCGATCAAAACTTATACTATCTTGGGATGAAGTATTCAACGGCTACATTTGCAACAGCCATGTACAATGTCTTACCTGCAATCACTTTCGTCCTTGCGTATATATTCGGGCTAGAAAGAGTGAAACTACGGTGCATCAGGAGCGCGGGTAAGGTTATTGGGACATTGGCCACAGTGGGAGGAGCCATGATAATGACTCTTGTAAAAGGTCCAGTTCTTGATCTCTTCTGGACCAAAGGAGCCTCTTCACCGAACACAGCTGGGACCGACATTCATAGTGCTATCAAAGGCGCAGTTTTGGTCACAATTGGTTGTTTCAGCTATGCATGTTTCATGATTCTCCAAGTAAGGCAAATTTTTCTTTTTAAAAAAAAATTTTTGTTATTAAGTTAAAAAAAAATATAATAAAATATTTTATTGATCATTTTTTCTTTATTATTTTTATTATTTGAATCCTATTAGAAGAAATGATTATGACCCTGGTCATACAGTTTATATGCGATTATATTACTTCATTGATTTATTTTGGTGGTGAATCAATTTTTCCAGGCTGTCACGTTGAGAACTTACCCAGCTGAACTCTCACTCACTGCATGGATATGCCTAATGGGAACAGTAGAAGGAGCTGTTGTGGCATTAGTGATGGAGAAAGGAAACCCTGGTGCATGGGCCATTGGTTGGGACGCTAAACTTCTGACAGCCACCTATAGTGTAAGATTCATACATGTCCCAGTAAATCAGTGATTCATGGACTGTATTGTAAGTTAATTATGTCAATAAGTGAAAGATTAAATCGTAAACGCATGCAGGGGATAGTGTGCTCTGGGATTGGTTATTATGTTGGAGGAATAGTGATGAAAACCGAAGGTCCTGTGTTTGTAACAGCTTTTAGTCCTCTAGGCATGATCATAGTAGCAATTATGTCTACCATCATCTTTGCTGAGCAGATGTACCTGGGAAGGTAAGCAAGATACTTAACAACCTCGGGTCAAAGCTTTCATAATAAATATTAAACTGAACTTATTGAAAATATTTTTTTCTTTGGCAGG